>JAVKPL010014581.1:65000-85877 GCA_032173675.1 Gastrolobium villosum
CCCACATTTAATGATTTCATCCTTTGTTTGGTTATAATTCCCTGCATTTAATGTTTCAAGTATATATATGGCAAGTATTTGATTGTTGCACATAAAGCAGCTGCAGAAATATAACACACACACACATAGGCTTTCATGTTTCTAAAGTGAATGTAGATGAGTTATCTACATTCGCTTCCAAAACGACGTCGTTTCGGATTGAAAAATTAAGAAATTATAATGAATAAGACTATTATAACCCTGAAATAAATTATAATTACAAAAATACATTGATTTCCGCTTCAAAATAACGTCGTTTTGGGTTCACCGTAGATAAATTATCTACATTCACCGTAGAAAAAGCGAATATATATATATATATATATATATATATATATATATATATATATAAGTAGTTTTTTTTAATGCTGAAAGGATTAATTATATTTAAAATAATTGAGATATGCTAGAATTATGGATTTTGAGTTAATTTTTTAAATGTTGAATGTTAAAGTATAATAATCGTTGAAAAATTAAATATAAAATTTAAATGACAACTTAATTTATTAGTAAAAGGTTTCATGAATATATTACTTTTAAGTTTTTGGTTGAAATATGACGTATGATTTATATGGTAGTTTTTTTTTAAGGGCATTAGAATGATATCTCTCATCTCCAAAAAAAACAAAAGAATGATATCTCTATGATGTCATGTATCCACTTAATTCTAATAAATGATATGCAAAGCCAATGAAATTTGACCGGTTACATAGAGATATATGTTTGCTTGTGTTCTAATGGTTGCAACTCCAATGGAAATGGAAAAGCCAACTTTAATAAGACTGTCATTGACGAGAAGCATTTTTGTTTATATGGTATACTTAATTATGAGTGAACTCAATTGAGAAAGAGATTGTTAGAAATTTAAATATGTTTCAATTGGATACATATATATATATATATATATATATATATATATATATATATGGAAAATGTGTAAAACCCTAAAAAAAATTTATAATAATAGTATTATATATAATATAAATCAACACAAATTATTAAACAACATTTCAAAAATATATAAATCAAATATAAATTATTACAAATAACACTCCCAAAATACATAAATGAATCATAAATTACACTCAAAAATATATAAATCAATCATAAATTATCATAAAAAAAATTGCAAGATATTCAACACGGGAATGTTTTCTTCGATGATTATTAACTAAATAATATATTTTTATTACCATATTAATTTTACTATTGGCATGGTAATATTTTTTCTATAAATAGAGACTTGATGAATCATGAGTCATTGCTTCAAAATTGAAAGAAATCAATGAGTGAAGGGTCTTGGAAAATTTAGAAAAAACTCTACTAAGAGAGAAGGAGGGGAAAAGAAAGAAATTTTAGAGTGGAGAAACTTCATAATAAGGAAGATAAAAATAAATATTAAGGGTACAAGGATAACATCTTTCTTTCTTCTAAAATATAAATTATATAGAAGTATTATTTTATTATTTATTTTACTCTTCCTCTTATTCACCGGTGTCGATGGGATACTGCGTTTCAATTTATTGTATGATATTTATTTCATCAATTTACATTTCAGCAATTTATAATTTTGCACTTTATATTAATTTCAATAATTTATATTACAATAATTTACTTTTCTTTACAATTTATCTTATAGCAATTTACATTTCTACAATTTATATTGCCGCACTTTATAATTATATATGTCAATATATATTTATTGATTTATAATTTGACAATTTATATTTCAGTAATTTACATTTATGCTATATGTTGTTACATATTATAAGTATATATTAATGTAGGAAACCATATTTCTCCTATCATAAGAGATAAAATTATCTCCAATAACTCCAAAATTATGTCATTTTTTAGTATTGAAGAAATTAATGAAGGATATTTTAGGAAATTTATTTTCATTTTGTTATATAAAATTTACCAAAATATCATTTTCCCCCAACCTCAAAACAACATAGTTTTGAGATTTCTGGAGTTAATTTTATCTCCTATGATAAGAGAAACGGTAAACCCATTAATGTGTATATATATATATATATATATATATATATATATATATATATATATATATTTATTTATTTGTGATGTCAAACTATTTTAATATTATGATATTAACGTTATTTTTTTAAAAACATGAATGACTTTTTCATACTAATTTATGGCGGTAAACATTATATTTTGCGAAAACCTTTTAATTTACTATCTTCACTGGGATAGATCTCATTAAGTGTATTTTAGATGAAGAGGACACAGGCTAAAGTAGGTGCTGTGTGTGTGCAATTCTACTTTTTTATTTCATTGTGAAATTATATAACTACGTTTTGTTTACAATATTTGTATTTTGTTAAGGGTTACTTAATATCCTATATTTATTTAATTGCTTATAATTTGATATTCTAGAATAAAGTCAATTTCAGTAAAACTTACATTACAAGTCAATTTCAGTCACTTTAGATAAAATCTTCGACCACCCTAAAACTTCGTCGTTTTAGGTGTTAGAAAAATTAATGAAGGGTGGTTTGGGATGTTAAGAAGAATTAATGAAAAATGTTTTGGTATTTTTATTTGTTTATTTATTATATAAATTTTACCAAAACATCCTTCATTAATTCTCTTAACACCCAAAATAACATAATTTCGGGGTGGCTGGAGATAAAGTTATCTCAAGGGCTTGAGAAATGATTATCTCATATATATATATATATGTGTGTGTGTGGGGCATGTTATATTTACAAATTTTTTTGTTTACAAACTACACTAAGTACGACCGGTCGTACTTAGTGTAATTTGCAAAAAAAAATTGTAAATAGATCCTCTCCCTATATATATATATATATAGGATTCTTTGACACTGATATCAAATTTAAAATTTGACACCTCATCTGATAGCCGTTAGATCAAAAAAGATCAACGGCTCTGATTTGTAAGCATGTGACACCATTGATCTTTTTTTATCTAATAACACTCAGATTAGGTGTCAAATTTCAAATTTGACACTAGTGTCGAAGGATCCTACCTCATATATATATATATATATATATATATATATATATATAAAATTTAAGATACGTAGGTATCAAAGGGCTATTCCTCACTTAATAATCGAAGTATGTCACAAAATGGATGTACAAAGTAAGAGTTTTATAAGTATCAAAGGGCTACATTAAGATTTTAGATTAAGATAGTTAGAGTTAGGTCTAATATTATATTTTTCTTTAGGACCAAATTAAATGAAGCATATCTCTAAAATTATGATATTATTGAAACATAATGAACGCTGCCATGCAAATTAATTAGATTTAATTTGCTATTCTGAAGTGACTTTGAGCCGCTTCATTATTGTGGGATAAAATCATTTTTTTAATAGGACAAAACTAAAAAATAAATAAAATAAAAAGTTAAGGCAATGGCAATTAAGTCTTAACACAATAAGAAAATATTATGCAATAATTTGGGGCTTAGATGATTCCGTGACTCCCAATGAACGTATTCTTGTGTTTTGCTTATCTTGCGGTTTGTGTCACGACAAGAGAAATTGCAAGGAAAAGATTGACAAGTAATAGCTAAGGGAAAAACCGTAGCCATGGCCAAATGCAATGCATTTTGGGACCTAGTTTCTGTCTGGCTACGTGTTTTCCGTAGCCAAAAATTAGAGTCCAAGATAGTCATTGTTCATTATCTCTTGCTTGGTGGGGGACACCTCAAAGATCACAGTATGTGTAGTTAGCATTACCTACAGTGATTAATGGGGATGATCACATAGGTTTCAACTTTTCAAATTCGAAACTTTCAAAGCTTAATTAAGGACACTAATAATGATTTATTGATTCCCTACAATGTTGTAACATATCATTAGTTATTTTAATGGTGGTTGTGATTCATGATACGCTTATTTTTGCATTGAAAAATATTTTTTTTAGAGATTTCTCCGCCGGTTCATCTCATCGATTAATTGGCTAATTAATCCGGTTCTATCAAGTTAGCCGACTCGAACTTGATCTCGAAACCACTAATTATGTTGGAATAATCTGATGATGGAACACCGACCAAAATGCCACTCTTTACCAAGTTTTTTACCCAAATGTCACGCGAACAATATTATTTCCTAATATGTCACGGGGGCAAGTTCGCTACCGGTGTAGCGAACTCAGTTTGCTGACGTGTCATGTTTCTAGTGGATAACAAGTACAAGTTAAAAAAAATACCAAGTTCGCTACATTGGGTAGAGAACTTGGTTGAAATATGTATTTTAACCAAGTTCGCTACGCCGTGTAGCGAATTTGGTGTCCACTAAAAACATGACACGTCAGGAACTGAATTCGCTACAGTATCCAGGGAACTTGTTCACATGACATATTGAAAAATAACACTAACATTTAGGTAAAAAAACTTGATGAACAGTTGCATTTTGGTCATTGTTCCGTGATGACCGTGTGATTGGTGGTTGCATCATGAATGGGAGTTGGGTGGTTATTAAACCTTAACAACAAACCTCGGCGAGATTATTCGACATGCAATGCAAGCGTGGGTAATTAAGCTTCCGCAAATAATGATGAAAACGAAACAATTGCTAGAGGTATACATAACCATGCTCCCTGTGTGGGGTCATAATAAAGAGTATGTTACTTTGATTCGGGAGAAAAAAGAACAACGGAATGAGACAGCATTAGGATTTCTCATTGTACTGTCTTGTTGAATTTGGGTTGATTGTGCTTGAACCACTTATTTCTCTTCTTTTTTTAGTTCACTTGCTTTTTGTTCAGCCTCTCAAAAGCTTAGTGTGATCAATAATGAAGGTTATAGCGTCTATAGACATATTTTGCTTTAATTACGCATTTTTAAAGTCAAATATAAATAGTCGTATACCAAATTAATGATTATATTAAATCGTAATATTTTGTTTGATATGACAATTTATTTATGGGAAAAATGTTTATCCTTTTAAATGACATAACTTATATCCTTTCACTCTCACAAAGAGGTGGGACCCACACCTTTACTTTTTTTGTCAACTCTCTCTCCTACTTTATCTATCTCTTTCTCTCTCTTAAAATGACACAACTTTACATCCTTTAAAATTATACACATTTTTCCCTTTATTTATTATAGAAATAAAACACAAATATTATCTTAATTTAGACATATTGATTGTTTAGTAGTTATATGTATGTATGTATGCATCCATGCAGCAGGGGATCTATGTATGTTTTAGTGTGTGCAAGTGCACATACAAATTTTCTGGAGAAAAAAAATATATATTTTGGGTCATAAATAAAAATCACAAGATCCAATTTAATTTCTTAAAAAAAAATGTCGACTCGTGATCTCTTTAAAATCCAAAATAGACCCATGTTAGTCCTTTTAAGAGATTAATGTGGGTCTTTTTGAATTTCAGAGGACCATGATTTTGATTATCTGGGTCTATTTTTGAATTCTGAGGGATCACGAGTAAACTTTTTTCCCCTAAGAGATTAAATTGAGGCCCATAATTTTTGTTTAGGATCCAAAATGTTTTATTGTAACAGTTTAGTTGATTCTTGATTATTTTTTTATATTAAGTTAAAGTTTATATATATATATATATATATATATATATATATATATATTCTTTTGAATTTTAATATATTTAAAATTTTCTTTAAATTCTTTTTCCTTTATTCTTTTATTCTAAGTGTGCAGACATTAAAAAAAATTCTAGGTCCGCTATTGTATGTATGTATACGTATATTGTTATTTCATCATTTTATATTTAACAGTATAATTAGTTATACTTCTCAAATTTATATTACGTTTTTTATAATAAAAAATAATGTTATATTTCAGAATTTAACGGTATCTTTAATTTCTTAAAGATAATTTTATTATAGGGTTATGATCATTTTACTAAGTTATATTATTAATGGTTGTTGATACTATTTATATTTAACACTCTGATTTGTTAAATATGTGAACTGTTAAATATAAGTAAATTAATAATCAAAATACTGATATAAGATTTTTTATTTTTATAGCAATATAAGGGTAACATGACATGCCTTTACTATAAGTACAGTAATATATATAGATTACTATCAATAGAAACTAATTAGAAGAAGAGATAACCGTGATGATTTCAATCTCGATATTTTGTTAGAGATAGTTTATAAATACTCCTTTTCATCTTAGAAGCGTCAGAAATAGAGTTATAAATTTAATCTTAAGATTGAAATATAGCAAATAAATATAGGGTTTTCATTTTCTCCTTTAACATAACATAACAAACTTTTCTACACACACAACATTTTGTGGTGCCCACACATTTAAAAGAAAAAAATTATGACATGCAAAACGAATCTTTATAACATTACACAATCACTTTTCCTACACCATAATAAACATAAAACCCATAAATATATTCTACTAACTACATTCATTATTCTCGCCCACTGTAAACGCTACTCTGATTATCATCATATTTTACAACGTACATTGCATACTCCAGGTTTGTTTCTTTGAAATTTATGCATATCACTCTCTTTGAGTAAATGACCAAAATGTCACTGTTCACCAACTTTTTTACCTAAATGTCACATAAACAGTCTTATTTCTCAATCTGCCATAGGGGCAAGTTCGCTTCTGACACATGCGAACTCGGTTTGCTGACGTGTCATATTTTTAATGGATAACAAGTATCAAATTTTTTTTTATAAAAAAAATAGAGGTCGCCTACCATATAGGCGAACTCAATAAAAAGCAAAGATTCTGACACCACCAGCTTCCTGACACATCAACATGCATAGTTCGCCTGTATTAGAAACGACCTTGATTGCGTGGCAGTTTAAAAAAATAATTCAAAAACGTGGCATTTAGATAAATTTATGTGGGAATATCACTCTCATTGACACACACATACACACAAACAACACAGATCATAAATACCCAAATCCTAATGAGTCAGTCAGGAGTATTGAAGGACTGAAATGTTTTCAGTTTTGTTTGTACTGTAGCATTGTATGGGGAAATCACCGTGAAACAAACCCCACATTTTAATGACGTTGAATAATTGATGGAGTCATAGGGACCCCCCTCCCTAGTGTGATTGGACCATGTGGTCACGTACGGGATTAGCATCTTGTCACGTCATGCTTCACACACATTATTACATTATTTTTTGTTTTCTTTTTGTGTGTTCACCAATTGTTCATCATATAGCCGCTCAGGCGCTCACTATCTATCGGACACGTTACATGTAATCATGGTTCTTCTGTTCGCAGAATCATCATTCATCAACCGAAGCCTGCAGTTGCAATTGCAATTAAAGATCGACATTGTTAAACCCGAATCGGTTATAATCAGGGGAGAAAGTGCCTTGGCCGCGGATAAATCTTTGATACCACCGTTATATGAAAGATTCAGTGTATCTCATCAATAAAAATATTATATGTCAGATAAAATTCTTTTATTTTCTCTCTCTTCTGATGTGTATTACTCTGATTAATGAGATGCACTGAATCTAGGTACAACAGTAGTACCAAAGATTTATTCCTTGGCCAGGAGAAGATTTTTTGTGTGGGGCATGACCATGGTGGTCCCTCCCAAAAATAGAAAAAAAGAGGGACGGAGGGAGAAAAAATCAAAAAGAAAAGGGCATAAATGGAAGAAAAATTTCTATTTATAGAAAAAAGGACCACTGAATAAATGGTGGGTCTGGAGCATGTTAAATTTCCTTCGCCAGTTTAAAGGATCTACGATCTAATTTATATTAAGTTAAGATCGATTTATTATAGGGAAAAATAAATCTTATGTCGTAGGAGAATTGCAATCTCATGTCATAGATACATAAAGTGTGGGACCTACCTATTTAAAAAAAATGAGTGGCACACCTTTCTGCGGTGAGTGTAGGAATGGTTTATTTTCTCATGCAACATAAGAAAAATAAACCCCTTTATTATATAGTCAAATAAAATAGATTTGAATTTTTAAAAAAGCTATTCAAAAAGTAATTAATGGACTTTTTTTACGTAATGGGCCTATAGGCCTACAGGCTTACAAGCTGACCTATATCATATTAATTATTTTAAATTAAATAAAATAATATTATTCATAGTAATACCAAATGGTGATAGTTCAGTTGGTGCATTGAGCTAAGTATGTGGTGAAAGGACTTAGGTTCGTTCCTTCACCAATACTATCTTTGAGAATGACATAAGATCTGTACTAATCTCGACAGTACCATCAAAATCAATATTTAGTGTTGGAGAAAGAGTTATTGATACCTATTTTTCTAGATTGGCTAAAGATATCATCCAAACTTTAATATACGGCGGAGATTGGCTACGTAATAGATATGACTTAAAGAAAAAACAAAAGGTATAAATTTAATCAATTGAAATTATTTTATAATTTAATTATATTGGATTAAATTTTAATAGAGATTTGACTTTATTTTTTATGTAGGAGGAACCAACATTTCAGCATGTGAGATTCCATATATGAATCTATTTAAAGATTTTTTGTTTCTTAATTTTTTTTTGTTTGTATTCTTTATTCTTGTTTTTTTCCTATATTTACAAATTGTTTGTCAACTTATGTAATCTTGGAATTATATTTGTAGGGAAGAGAAGATGAAGAGAACTTTTTTACTACTATAAGCATCATGATGTGTTTGTTGGATTCATGTAGTTATTTTAATTTGCATAGTATAGATTTATTTGTTGGATTTTGTGAAATATATGTTATTTAGTTTGAGCATTTTGCTTTTGAAAGTGACTTAAACGAATTTACCAACAACAACAAAAGGTGACTTAAATGCAGATTGTGATGACTTTTGTTGTGATTCATGGTTATGTTTTGACATTAAAATTGTGATTTTTGTTTTAGCAACATAATTTGAGTATTTTGTGATGTTGAATCATAGTTATGCTTGGAAGTTAAAAATTAACAAGTTAACAGATTAAGCTAGACCATTAATTTTTTTTTTATACACGAAGCAAGTCAGGTTAATAGTTAAAGTCGTACTAGACTTGGGTCAGGCCAAATTGAAATTTTTTTACATAGACTTGAACTTTTCAGGATAAAGTTTAGTCCGCTCACTTTCAACTCTAGTTATGATTCAGTCGAAATATCATATTATAAGTTACCGGTTCAAATATATATAATAAAAATATAAATAAAAATAATATAACAACTAAATTAATTTGGCTTATTCCTTGACAGATTACGCTTGTTGCTTAGGAGGTATCAAGTTTGAATCCCGGTAATACAATTCTAGTGAAATATTTTAGTGAAATATTTTACCACAATCCATTCACCCAAAAAATTGGTATCAGGTTAACATTAATTGAACCCGAGTTTTGATCGGTTCATCAGTTCTTGACCAAGTTGCATATATGGCTAATTAATTGGCTGAATCAGACCGATTAAAAATCCAGGTTATTGTTTAACTGATCCGACCGGCGGGGTTAGGTTGATTTTAATTACGCTGATCAAGATACGGAAGGTGTAAAAGGAACAAATACAAAATATATGTGACAAACATTATTCACCCTAATATATAGGGAAAAATAAATCTTATATTATAGAAGAATTCAAATTTCATGTCATAGATACATTAAGTGTGGAGCCCACCTATTTAAAAAATAAAAAACAAAAAAATGAGTGGCATACCTTTTTATGATGCGTAGAAAATATTTGTTTTCTTATGTAACATGAGAAAAATAAATCGAAAGACACATCGTATGATCCCGAGTATAGGAAAAAATAGGTTAGAATTTTTCCTCCAAAGCGAGACGTTATATGACTTATATCTTTTGGTGAAGAGTATCATCCTGCATCCTACTTTTATTTACTTATATTTTATTTAATTTTCTCTCTTATTTATTTTTATCTTTTATTTTTTCTCATTTTTATTTTTTATTTTTTCTCACCCTTTTCTTAGTTTTTATTTGGGTTCATGAACCCCAACTTGTATGGGATATATTTTCATACTAATTATTTTTATTAAATAAACAATCTTTTAACCACATTTAAATGGGTTTTGATACTTGATAGTATACATCAAATATATGTTGATTTGTTTTCTCCGAGTATAAGACTATAAGTTATTTAATTATTAGAAACAATCATGTTATTCATATATATAAAAATATTTTTCTAACTAAACTCATAATTCTCTTCTCAGAAAACCTACTTTTTTCCCCTTGTTTCATTTTGCTCCTAGTTTACTCCTTTGATACAGATTACAGAGATTTATAGCCAAACGCTAGTTACAACCCCTCGTGATATTATGATATGTTTTGATATTTATAATATTTAAAATTTTATTATATATTATAAAAGAATTAATCGATATTTTAATAAATTGATATAATTAAAATTAAAATGAATATCAAATAAATTTCACTTAACTTAAAAATAGAATAATAAAACTTTACATTTTATGTTTCTTTGCAAGATTAATATGTATTATAAGCTTAGTTTTTTTATTTTATTAAATTATTGAATACTAAATATAATATACACTATATAAATATAAAATATTATTTAATGTCAAAATATGTTCCAATATATTAAAATTTATTTTTTAAAATTAACATATCAAAATATCATATCTCATTATTCCAAGTCCCGTATCATCGGTGTATATTGGTGCAACAGGAGTTACAACTCACAACTGACGAGTTAACACTTACTCATACCACCACATGAAATAGGGGGAAAAAAAGTTGTTGACGTGACATATTTGATATTTTATAATAAATAATATATCATCATGAAATTTCTTAGGGAATTATTTGATAGAGGAGATATTTTTAAATCACAATTTTCGAAAATATAATGGAAACATATAATTTATAATAATACCAGAAATAAAAAATTTAGAAATACTCAATTTTCCGAAAATCTTAAAAAAAAAAATCTTGTACCAAACGAACATGAGAGTTCTAGTAAAATCTCACAACTATCATCTATAATTTTTGTTCTGTATTTTTTTTTTCTTTTCCGTCATTGACCCTCGTCCCATTTGTGCTATAAGATCCGTTTAAAAAATTTGTGCGTAAACATTACATCTCTTCTTCTTTTTTGTAATCACATATCTTTAATTATAAATAAGGTTTGCAGATATAATTTTACATACAGAAATATTCAGTGACATTAATAAGTAAAAAAGAAAGAAAATAAAAAATGAAATAATAAAAAGTTTTGTATAAATAATAGAAAAAAATTCTATTTTTATTATGGAAAACTTTTTTCTATTGGATTCCATTATAATAAAAAGAAAGAGAAAAAAATAATAGGAAATAATGGGACTATTTATGTAAGTATAGCATACGAGATTAATATTTCTTCTATGAGATGAGGATAACTTTATCCTCTGCACTATATATAAATGGGATCTATTTTTTTTTTCTCTCTTCTCTTCTAAGAGGGTCTCACCCAGTGTTCTAAAATTTGGACGAGTGATTGACTCGATTAGGATATTAGGTCAATGAGTTATTGATTCAGTCATTCAACTAATGGATAACTGGTTCAACTGTATAAAATAAATATAAAATTAGAAGCATTATAGCTAATAGTTAGAGTTGGTTTAGTGTTAAATGTTTTAAATTATAATCCACATGTTCTAGGTTCGGATCTCACATTTCACACATGCAGTTCTGGTTCACTAGTTTTATTCCGAGTCAAACACATGACAGGTCCAATATCTAAACTAGACTAATTGAAGGTTCGATTTATGGTTCAATCGGTGAGATCGGCCAAGTCGAGTTGATTTTTATCACTCTCTCACCTATTTTCATATAAATGTAGAAGATAAAGTTATCCATATCTTATAAGAGAAAGATTATTCCCAAATAATATATACTTGTTAAAAAATTGAGTGGTACTATATGGATACTTTAAAAAAAAAAAATTATATATTTTTTTCTAATCAATAACCTCATGTAATTGCTGGTAAAAAAATACTTGGGTAACTAAGCGAAATCCCATTTCACTAAAATTATATGTCCCTATTACATATTTTTCAAATGACATGTCTCTAACATATATTATTTATCAGTAATTTTTTTTTATAACAATATCAGTAATGTTTTTATATATGGGATTAATGTTATTATGTTATACGAAATAAAATTATCTTCTGCATATAAAAGTGTATGAGGTCAAGTTAAGAGAATAGAGAAAAAATGGGCCCACACACTTTTTATTTGTGTGTAGGAGATAAAAATTATCTCCTACAACATCAGCGACATTAAATCCATATATATATATATATATATGTGTGTGTGAAGACAAAAGAAAGAAAAAAAAATGTGTGTGTAAAGACTTCATACACTTTTATATGTGTGTAGGAGATAATAATTATCTCATACAATACGAGAAATATATATAGGAAGAATCTGTTTACAAAATTTTTGTAAATTACACTATGTACTCTCGGGAGAACATAATGTAACCTAGTGTTCTCCATTATGTTCTCCCGGGAGTACATAGTGTAGTTCGTAAGAGTTTTAAACAAAAAAACTTATAAATATGATGATTCCCATAAATATATATATATATATATATATATATATATATATATTATTTTTTATTTTTGAACGGGCACAGTAGTATATCAGAAAGGCGAGAAAGAGATGTGTTTTGTTTGGGGGGGTCCACAACTTACAAGGACAGTTTGGTTTGCTTTCAGGGGGAACAAATTTGTTTAATTATTACATGAACCCTATGAGGTGTATGTTAATTGCTGCACAGACACGCCTTTGTTTTTGCAACCAATGAATCAAACACTTAGAAACGTCTCATTTTGTACAGACCAAATAGTATCTTGTGGTCCTGCAACCTATTTCTATATTAATCATGTTCATATTTGAAGGTATATATGCATGCATGTCTCATTCCAACTATATGTATGCATGTCACAAGCTATCATCTTCGGCTTTTGCAATTTTTCCCTTTTTTTGGGATCTTGATAGTTAATTAAGGTACTAGAGAAAGTAGAAAGGCTTAACTGGTGGTCTAATTGTTGAAAATAATTCCCTTACGCGAAATTAAATTGTTGGGTTTAGTTAGGGTTATGTACATATTGGTTTATAGGTTTTCAGTTATCTAATGGTTTTCATTGAGGTTTTTTTTTTATACAGTTTTAATTGAGTTTTAGTAAGTGTTTTGATGCTAAAATAGCATGCATCTTATTAAAGCCCTTTTGCTTTCGAGAATGCATTGTTTTAGCAACGGTGCTCGTATTGTTTTTTTTTTCTCATTAAAAAAAATAAAATAAATAAATAACCATTTTTTATTTTCAAATCCCTGGAGAAGAAGTAAAAAAACAACTTGATTATTGTTCTGTCCTAGGGACAGAAACGTTCAGCCAGTGTCTGGTGTGTTAATCTTAGATCTAGATGTCATCTCTCAAGTATTTATAAGGAAGATACTTTCAAGAACAACGGATCATTGTGCACTATCATAAAACGACACAACCAATGGGTGGGTGGGTGTGCATAGAGACAACTAAGATAGAGATTTTAGAGTGTGTATACCTTATTAGTTTAACCCTTTTTATTTATAGATGGGATACCTAACTAGAGTGGACTTCTAGGCCTCTTAGGAATATTGGGGATCCATTGTTGCGGTATTAGGATTAGTACAATTAAGGAATCTTTTCTTAATTTTTCTCTTAGCTATTAGTCCTTCTTGGACCTTCTACAATATGGGCCTCTGCATCCAGTCCACAACAGTTGCCTCCCTAGCCCGATAGTCTGGGTGTCAGGATTGCCGGGATGTGTATTATGTCGGGCTTTAGTTCTATCTAACGGGATAATTAGGTCGCTATGCACTGCTTCACATCACGTTCGCGATTTTTTTTATTATTCTTGGTATATAGAGGCTGGCCATATTCTTGCCAGAGCCTTATTAGCCTTTAATCCTTAGTGTATCTGTCATCTGGTTGTGCTGAGTTTTGGTGTCGAGCTTTGTGAGCTAGGTACTGAGTATATTGTTCCAATATTTATCCCTTAACCTTTTTGGTTAAGGTACTAGCTCGGGTTGACTGATTTTGCTTTTTGGTCGCCTTGCCGAGATCTCAACTTATGAAGGTTGCTTCCTCGTTCTATCTTAATGGCTGTGTTCCTACACTTGCCCCCAACCCGAAATTCTAACTGTCCGGGCTATCGTGTTTTTTTATTCCGGTTAGGTCCAGGTTCTTTTTGTTTGAAGACTTTTTATTGATGTGGCGATATCTGAGTTTATTGCTGGAATTCAGTCCCATATGCTTACCGCTTGACCCGACTTTATTGGCTGGGTCCGGATCTGAAGTAACTAGTCCTTTTGTAGATCGCCTCTGTTGGGCAAGTGTCTTCTTACATAGGACGCTTACGGAACACCTAGAGGGGGGGTGAATAGGTGTTCTAGACTTTTTCAAAAACTTTTTCAAAAACTTTTTCTTAGTAGATTCATAAATTTGTAAAGTCTAGAAAAAGTGGAACAATTAAGCTCAATCACCACACCAACTAACTAGTTGACAGAAATCAATTACACAATTTTTCTTCAGTCCCTATATGCCCAAAATCATTTTTCACAATGCTAAGAAAAATATAGTAACAGAAATCGTACCTTAGCAATTTATAGAGTATAAACGCAGCAATGTAATTTTCTTAAACAAATCTGAAAAATATTAATTCTGCTACAACACTTTTAAATCAGAAATCAGTGTTACTTTAAGTCTCTAAACAGAATATTCAGAAATTAACTCGGAGAGACAAGAGACACACGATATATCCTGGTTCACAACCACTAAGCCTAAGTAGGGTGCTACGTCCAGACTGAAGTAGCTGCAGATATTTTATTTATCACAAGTGTACCTGTTTTACAAACACGCGTCACAGAGGCAATCAAACAAAATATCAAAATCCTTCCTAGTGCCTATATTGCTCCAAGCTCTGAGAATACTCTCAAGTCGAACCTACGGAGTTCACCAACTCCTCTCAACCAAGACCTCCACTTTCCCTAGTGGATTCTTGAGGCTCCAGGCCTTGAGACACACTCTCAAGCCAAGCACAAGGTTGCCAACCCACACGGTTGCACCCACACACCTAGGACAGATTTTCCAACACGCAAAAACTACACTTTAACAACCAATACAATATCTCAGATTTATAACAGAAAATCTTTCAACCTATTACAATGTCCTATCACACTTGATATATCAAATAAGACACAATAACAAGCTCCAAAAATGATATGATGTATGCAGAAAATTTAGAGCACAATTATATTTATCACAAACTACAAATTTTCAGCAATAAGGAACTTGTAATTATTTTCAACCTACCCCGTTGGGTTGTGCGTCAAAACAGTTTAGTCCGCCGGGCCAATTTTTTTTTTTTTACTATTATGTAGTATTGTATTTGTCTTTAAGCTTTTGTGATATCCAATTTTTTGTTATCTTAGTACTCTCTAGAAAAAATAAAGAAGAAAAACTTTATTTATGACAAAGGCAATCTATATATGGAGATAAAAATAAGTTTAAAAGGAATGTATGACTAAACATTAGCATAAATTTAGGCTTAAGATTGGAAAAAAAAAACTAAGGGGAATGTAACATAAAAATAAGTAATATTATAATATTAATAAAATATAATTTATTTTTAATTATTTTTTATTTTTTACGCGGGTTAACCCGCCAACTCACCATAAAATGGGGCAGGTTGGGATTTTGAACCCACATTCAAGAGGCGGGGCGGGGTGTGCCAACTCACTTTTGGCGGGTTGACGGCTGGTCGGGGCGAGCCAACCCATTTTGCCACCCCTACACTTGAGTGACTTATGTAATTGTGAGATGTCTTACTATGACATTTAAATAAAATAGAATAGAATTAGCATAAGAAGAATTATGTCCTTATCTGGATTGTATTTTTGACGTCAGTGTTTTCAATGGTGAGAAAAGTCCACGGACGTTTGGTGTGGGTGCTGATTATTCCACCAATTCGCAATACTTGGAGGTGGAGCCCACTATCCCCTTTATCTTTTAATGTTTAGTTTAGGTAAGTTTTCATCAGAGTGTACCTCATGTACTGGGTTTCTGTTCTGTCATCTCGACCTCGGCCATCTTCGTTATTGTCACCATGACCTCTGTCTTATCTGTCATCTTTATTTTTGTCATTCTCATGATCTCAGCATATCTGCCTCTGCACCCATTCTTCACCTCGACCCAGGTCTTAACATTGTTCCAGGTTGCTATATCGTAAGAGTCAGGATTTTGACTTGCGTATCCTCTATGCCTCTATCCAGCTCTTGAGAGGTACCTATTTTCCATCTTGTCCATTGGGCGCATGATGGTGTGGATAACTATCTGGGTCAAATGGTTGTCGACGTCCTGAGCTGGCTGCAACTGGATAATTCCCAGCTGGATTGTGCCGGGTTGGCTAATCTAATGTGGTTGCTGACATTGTCTTTTGGATCAAGTCCATCCTCGAGTCATGGCTCGGCTCCATTGGGCAATATATGATGAAGCTGACATTCGGTTCCAATCTAGCTCTTCGACATCCCTATTATCCTGCATATTAATTAGCTATTTTTGCTTCAACAAAAAGTTAGTTGATGGTTGACTATACTCAACAATGTTGAGAATTAAAAGCATAATTTCCATTAGGAGATTGCATGAGTGAGTCATTCGTGTGACCGTGATCTGTCATTTGTGGAATTCAGAATAATATTATCCGAAATCAACATGAGAAGAAAACTTATCTCCTTGTTTGAACTGATATCTTGAATGGTGGGATAAGTCCTGTAACACCCCGTAGTACTCCGGTTGTTAACATACATGATATTTAACATTCACAGCGGAAGACTTTATTGAAAAGGAATAAAGCGTCTTATAAAAATACGAGTAAACTTTTTCCAAAAACCTTTTAAAAAAACATTTCTAGAAACGTTCACGTGAGATACTGCGAAAGTGTAAATCTAAACATACATCTACTAATTTATTCCATAAGCCTGTATTAGTGGCCATTGACCATCAAGGTATAACATCAAGTGTCATTCTTGACAGAGTCTCACGGACAGCATAACGGCTATATTTCAGATAACTGGGAACATGATCCCACACATACAGATAACCTAATTGATATAATAATTTAAACAGATAGCTTGCAAATCCACACAGACTGCAATCCCCTCAATGGGTCAATACAATTAATAAGGCTCCGTGCCCAAATTAACTGAAAACATGCATCAAGTCTATATTAATTCAAAGTATGAAAGCATCAGTAAATAATCCATGGCTCTAAGAATACTATCATGAGCCTAAATAAATACATACAATAATCTCCATAAAATAATTAAGCATGTTAATAAGTCTACATGCCAACATCAAATCTAAACATAATATAAAATCATCAGCTGCATCATCAACTACTCCAATGCGGGGGCCTTTCCCCTAGAAGCATCACCACTACTGTGGGTACCTGAAATGATATCCCCAAACGGGGTGAGATAACAACATCTCAGTAAGCTCAAGGTTCATAGAGGATCCTCTAACCCCTGAGCCCACTTCCTGCATGATAAGTCAGATATAAAGCATATAATACAAGCATACATCATAAACATAGCATCATCATATCATCCTTGTGTAACCCCAGGGTCAAAGCCATAGACAGTTACACATGTGTGACTTCCAGGGTCAAGCCATAGACAGTCAACACAATCTCAGTATGAAATAGCTCCCAGAGTCAAGTCATAAGCAGCCTACATACCATGATCACTGGCCAGGATCCTCATAACATATATCATTAGTGCATCATCATAACATCAAGATCATATAACATCTATATGAATGTGAATGAATGCACATATACATCATACCATATACTCTCATACAATACAACCATAATGCCCACCATCATGGTGGGGCCACAAGAGAGAGGAGTCAACTAGAACTAGGAGCTTACCTTAGGGAGCTTAGCACAAGCCCACACTCCAATATAATACGTATGCTCCAACAAAATCCTCAAGTGCACGGTTCTCTAGGCACACCTAGAGTAGGAACCATTCACATCATTAATTAATAATAATTAATCAAGTCATATCAACGACTTAATCATTTAATGATTCCACTTTTCATACTCATATGCCAATATTATGCCCATTACAAGTCTAGACCAATTATTACTTAATACATATTTTAGTGCATTATTACAAGCCACTTTAATCTTCAATTACTTACATAGCTTAGAATCACATGAAAGGCTCACTTAGATTATTTTCAACTCATCCAGGCCATATTTATGATTATTATAAGTTACTAAGGGTTCTTTTAAGCCCACTTAGCTTAAATATCACTTTTACGGTTTTCCCAAAACTGTACATGCTTCTGTTTTCTAGTTACTGAGAGAAACTCACTTGTTATAAAATTCTCATATTTTAGTATGTTAATCTAGACTCAATTACCTTTCCAAAAAGGTATCACATGCCTCATTTGAAGTTTCCTAGCTCCGGTTATCACCATTTGAAGTTGGACAAGAAAAGCTGTTTGCCAACTCCGAACAGGGCCCTAAACATCCTTTACCATTTCTGCGATTATGGAAAATCTACTAAACCAATTGCTCTCAAATTTTTATGTAGACTACTAGACACTTTTATCTTTAATTCGACATATTATGAGCCTAATTTGAGTAAGCACAGAGGGAGAAACAATTCGTAGAAGTTGCAGCCATGTCCAGCGCCCCTGTACATGGCCTCCCTGTGCAGTCCTCACTCAAACGAACATACAGAATGAAATACATCTTCAATTGATACCAAATTTTGACACCACATAGATAACATCTCAATCTTCAATTTGATATAAGGCACAACCCTATATGACCTCTGTGGAGGGAGATATGCTCTCCCCAATTTTGCCTAAAAACTGGTTACCTAGCCTTAAATGTGTTTACTTAACAAACCTTAGTTACTTTTGATTATAAATCCTAATTCACATTAATTCTTGGATTTTTCTATTATTAAGTCCCATTATGAAATATCATTAGTCTCATTATGTCATGATAATTAAATTTTACTAATTACTTAATTAGTGTAACTAAACCCTACTTTAGTCCAATTTTAGAGTTTAATCCTTAATTAGTGTATTATGCAAAGTCCACTTCACTTAACCACTAAATTAATATCCTAATGAGATATTAATATTAATTTTAACATAGTGACCCTATCTTAAGCCTACATGGCTGAATTGTTTAGGTGTCAATATTAGTATTTTTAAGCCCATTTCTTAGTCATTTCATTAGTTAATTAAGTCCTAACTTAATTAGTCCACTAATCCATCATCTAATTGAATTTTAAACATAAAACCCTAATCATACTGTTTAGGGCAGATTTGATTAAGTGTATTATTAGGGTTCAAATCCATTCCTTAGTCATAATTAGTGTTCTAAAGGTTAAAGGTTGCATTTTTAACCTTTCCCATGGTTCCTCCTATGATTATCCACACTTTAGACCATCAAGAACACATTTTTATCAAATTAAAACATCAACCCCATAGAAAACTCATGATGGCTGAATCATATAGTGGATGGGAAAACATTTTTGTCAACATTTCTCCAAGTGATCATGCTTACTTCTTCAAGTTAGCTCCAAGGCCTGAAGCTTCCACTTTTCTCAAGCAAGGATGCATCTTTTCCACAAAGAACACACCTTTAAGAAAGACTCAAAGTTAGAACTCAAGAACACAACTCAAAGGTGGGATTTTTCAAGAAAAAGATTCAAGATACTTACACCAAAACTCAAGTAGACAAGCACCAAAGGAGTGTTCTTCAAAGAGAACTCAAAACATCATCTCTAAGGCTTGAACTTGTCAACACCATGGCTGTATGGAAGGAGAGTCACCACGAAATTTTGGTTTCTAACAACAAAAATGGTATATTCTTGAAGAGGATGATGATAGGAACAACTTTGATGAAGGAGGTTTGGTGATTTGGTGAGGTTTTGGAGATGAAATCTTAGAGAGAAGTGAGAGCAAAATTTGAAGTTTAAATTTTAGAGAGAAGTGAGAAGGGGGCTGATCAGATTTGAAATGAGAGGGGAAGGTGCCCTAATTAGGGTTTCCATGTCACTTAAGTGGCATTCGTCCTTTAGTGAGACCCGGTGTAATTTTTAACTGATCCGTCGTCAAATTTTTACCCGAAAACTCCCAAAACTCTAACTTTAAGTACTTAACATTAATTCCCTCTAATTATCATGTTCATAACTTAAAAATTTGATTAGTTGATCACAGATCCACTAACAGTTGTTTAATTGCACTATAGTCTTTACCGGTGTTTTTAACTGTACCCGGATTTCATAATCATCTTAACTTTAATGTTTTTGGTCTAATTATGACTTGTTAGGCATATATTGGTCTTTATTTCCATTTTCTCATCTTTTTCCCGTTTCGGAATTCTACTGACTGCTGCTACAGCAGTACAAAATACCCGGCAAAAGTGACTTTTCAAAAATACCCCAATATGGGTATCAATCTTCATCAAATCATATCCTAACCTCATTCATGATGTTTATATCATTAGATTAGATCTCTAACTATAATTTGCTCTCTTGCAGCTATTCTACTGACTGTTACTGCGTCAGCAGTCAAAAATAACAGATGAAAACTCAACTGTTCAGAATACCCTCAATATGGGTATCCAAATTCTTAGAATTTCATTCTCATTCTATTTATGACCATAAGGTCCTCATCATAACTCTCTAATATAAAAGTTATATAATTAGGGTTATTATATTCACCACACCTTTTAAAAAGATTTTGTCCTCAAAATCGGATCATACCTGATATCAAAATCGGGATAACGCCGGAGAATATCATCCTCCCGCTCC
>JAVKPL010014582.1:0-86560 GCA_032173675.1 Gastrolobium villosum
ATATAATTTCTTTTTCTTTTATTTTTTTTCAAATATTTTCGACGGAATTTCGTTTTCTTCGAAAATCTTCGACAGAGTCGAAATTCCGTCGAAAAATCCACAAAATATAATTTTTTTCTTTTATTTTTTTCAAACGTTTTCGACAGAATTCCAATCTCGTCAAAAATCTTCAACGGAGTCGAAATTCCGTCGAAAAATCCACAAAATATAATTTCTTTTTCTTTTATTTTTTTCAAAAGTTTTCGACGGAATCCCTTTTCCGTTGAAAATATTCGACGGAATCGAAATTCCGTCGAAAAATCCACAAAATATAATTTCGTTTTCTTTTATTTTTTTCAAAAAAAGTTTACGAAATTCATTTTCCGTCGAAAATCTTCGACGGAATCGAAATTCCATCGAAAAATCCACAAAATATATTTTCTTTTTCTTTTATTTTTTTCAAACTTTTTCGACGGAATTCATTATCCGTTGAAAATCTTCGACGGAATCGAAATTCCAGCGAAAAATCCACAAAATATAATTTCTTTTTCTTTTATTTTTTCAAACGTTTTCGACGGAATTATTTTTCCGTCAAAAATATTCGATGGAATTTCTTTTTCCGTCGAAAACTTTCGACGGAATTTTTTTTCAGTCGAAAATCTTTAACGGAATGTATTTTTCATCAAAATAATTGACGGAAAATAGATTCCGTGGAAAATTCCGTCAATAATTTCAACGGAATTTTTTCCGTCGAAAAATTCCATCGATAATAAAGAATTTTCTAGTAGTGTCAGCTCGGCTCGGCCCGTTAACACTCCTAGTCAGAGGCAATAGTCACTTATATGGTGAATAGAAAGCTTCGTCCTTTTTTTATAGTAAAAAGAAAGCTTCATTCTAACTAGTAAAAGAAGAAAACGGTTTCGCTCTAATCGTATTCTTAGTAATAATAGAGATGAACACGAAAATCTTTTCTTATATGCAAGCCGCATATCATATATTCTTGCAAAGTGGGGCTTTAATGTTAATAAATACCATCAAATTGGATTTTCAACTCCTCTAAATTAATCATATAATGGAATAAATATTGTTATTATTATTAGGGGTAACAATTTGGGTTGACACGATAAGACACGAATTTGACACGAACACGAATATACTCAATACAAACAAACACAAATTTATAAACGGGTCAAAACTTTCGACATGAACATGATCTATTTATTTTGCAGGTTGACACTGCAAAATGTAAGAACCCACACCGCTAATTAAGGTAATTAGTGAATTAACTATGATAATTAGGAAAAGATTCCATAATTGACCTTAATAATCATAATTGGGCTTAAATAATTATATTGAGTGAGTAAAAATGCTGAAAGTCGCTTTTCGGAAGAAAAGCGCAGATACCGGTTCTGCTACCCGGTATAAATGGGTACCGAAAAAGTATCCCGGAAAATTATAACGAATGCATGATAATTACTAGAATATTATGTAGGACTTGTAAAACAAGTTTCAAGTCAAAATAATGAAATCTGATGCCAGAACTGATACTGGCTATGGAAAAGCGCATACCGGAAAGGTGCTCCGAAAAATAAAATAAAAATATGACAAATCTTAGAAAAATGTGTAGGTTTAGATTCCAAAGTTTGGGATCAAGATCTTTTGCGTAGCTATTAAGGCTAATACTGCGCGTTGTGACTTAAATGCCTATAAATACAACTTTAGGCACAATGCCCTAGGCCATACTCTTTCCTTACGTGACTTGTGGCTGATCAGCCTTCTCCCTTGTGCTCCTTTGCTGCCTTCTTCACCTTGGAGGCCAAGAAGCCATCTTTCCTCTTGGCTTCTTCATCAAAACACTTTGTGAGGGTGGGTATGTGACTTGTGAGTGTTGAGAGTTATTTTTGGGAGTGTCCAGCCAATGTGTGTGTGAGGGTTGAGGGGCTGAGTTGGTGTTCCTTTGGTGAGAGCTCTTATTCTTGGCCTGTGAAGCTCCAAGGAGCTTCCTTTGTGTTGAAAGGGCCAAGCTTTGCACCATTTTCGTACACCATTTTTGTGGCCTGAGTTGAGGAGCTGTTGGGGAGCTCCAAGAGCACACATCACTCTGTTTTGAGCTTTGGTAAGCCTTGTCACCTTTGATCTTAAGTTTTGATGCTTAAAGTTGATGTCTTGGCCATGTTTAATGAGTAAACAAGAAGGTATAATGAGTATGAACCTAAAACAAATTAAAGATGCATGCTTTAACGTGTACATGTGTTAAAAGTTGAATCATTGGAGTGGATATTCACGAAATGTGTAAGAACCCGCACCGCTAATTAAGGTAATTAGTGAATTAATTATGATAATTAGGAAATAATTCCATAATTGACCCTAATAATTATTATGAGGCTTTAATAATTACAATTAGTGGGTAAGAATGCTGAAAGTCGCTTTTTGGAAGAAAAGCGCAGATACCGGTTCTGCTACTCGGTATAAATGCGTACCGGAAAAGTATCCCGGAAAATTATAACGAATGCATGATAATTACTAGAATATTATGTAGGTCATGTAAAACAAGTTTCGAGTCAAAATAACGTAATCTGATGCCAGAACTGATACTGGCTATGGAAAAGCGCGTACCGGAAAGGTGCTCCGAAAAATAAAATAAAAATATGACAAATCTTAGAAAAATGCGTAGGTCTAGATTCCAAAGTTTGGAATCAAGATTTTTTACTTTGCTATTAAGGCTAATACTGCGCGATTAGTGGCCATGTGCATATAAATAGACACACTAAGGCACACAACCCTAGGCAGCCAATATTTCCTACGTGAAGGAGGCTGTTTTGCTGCTCATCACTGTTCCATTCCTTTCCCTCAACCTTTGAGGATCAAGTCTTCACCTTTGGCTTGGTTTCTCCTCCTTCTTCCTTCCTATACACTTGTGAGCATCCTTGTGGGAGTGAGAGGAGTGTTCTTGGGCAGTGTCAACTGCTGTGTGTGTGAGGTTTGAGGGCTGAGTTGGTGACTTGGGTGGTTTGAACCTTTGGCTTGGCATTGGTGGTGCCAAGGAGCCATCTTGTGGTGCAAGAACCCATCTTTGTGGTGTCATTTTCGTGCTCCTACTTAGGCTGAGTTGAAGTGTCTTGGGAGAGCTCCAAGAGCACACCTTGCTCTGTTTTGAGCTTTGGTAAGTTTCCTCACCTTTGATCTTAAGTGTTGATGTTTAAAGTTGATGTCTTGGCCATGTTTAAAGAGTAAACAAGAGGGTATAATGAGTATGAACCTAAAATAGACTAAAAATGCATGCTTTAACGTGTACATGTGTTAAAAGTTGGATCTTTGGGATGGATATTCACGAAATGCAGAAACTGCATTCTGTCGTGAGATATCCAGATATTTGTCGAACAGATATCCGGATATCGATATCCGGATATAGTATCCGGATATTGATATCCGGATATGGGACCTGAGTATCCGGATATGGCATATCCGGATATGTCCAGTGTGATATCCAGATATGGCATATCCGGATATGTCCCTTCTGATATCCGGATATCCTGGGTTTGCGCAGACAGTAGCTGTGCTGTATGAACAGTAAGCTATTGGGGGTTTGTGGACCCTAGATTAAGGAAGTTTAACTTCTGTAATTAATGAACTAAGTCAGAATCATATGATTAAGGGCTTATGGCTTTGTTGGGAGCCTTAAGACGTAAAACGTAAAGGAAAGGCGTAGTCTTTAAGTGGTATGCTTGTGATGCATAAATATTGATGTGTTATTGGTCCATATCAGATTGTGATACTGCTGTTTTTGGACTTGAGAGTGGTTGGACTTTTGGCTTGGATAGCTAGCTTGCAAGGTAAGCTTTCGTGTCCTCGGTTTAGCCATTTTGTTGTTCCACCATGTCCCATGGGGATGAGTTTATGCATGCTGTGTTACATGATTTAATGTTTTGGAAATGCTGTTGAGCTGTTTATATGCAATGTGCTTTTATGAGATGCATGTGGTGTTCACCTATACGGTAAGCCTGAGTATGTAGTACATACAAGATGGTGAGGCTGTGGGTGAGGTGCAGGTAGCGTCCATGTACTCATGTAGGTATAGACGTATTCCTACATTTCTCTGGCCAGTAGATTTGATAAACACACATGGCATGATTAATTGCTGCATCGCATAGTTTTGGAACTTATATTGTAAATACTATTTTTGAACTTATATTACACATGTAAGTGAGCTTGGGGTGGAGACTCCTTGAGGACCCCTTATCTTACTGAGATTTCTTGTTAGAGATCTCACCCCACGTTTGGGGACGCTTATTTCAGGATCAGGTAATGTTGAGGGCTCAGGCGGCAGGAGGCCCGAGCTGAGTTGATATGATGATATGCTGACTGCTGTTATGTTTCCGCTTTATTTATATTATTATGTTGAGACTGTTGATTGGGCATTGTTGCCTTATTTGGTGAGCATGAGGTTTGTCCATGCCACATGGTTTGATTATTGTCTTTAAATTGCTGTTGTAATTAAAGTATCAGGATTTTGACCCAGGCTACGTGTTGTAGTCCTGTGGCTTTAGATACTCACGTAATATTTATTTATGAGGTATTCCAGTTAGTTGTCTTGCAATTTACATACAGGCAGTATTTTATGAAATTGATTAAGTAATCAAGTTGGTTAAGTTTAATGACGTCATAATTGAATTAAAGAAAAAGTTATTCCGCATTTTAATTAAGCGTGGCTTAATACGATAGTATGTTAACAATCCGGGTTAACACGGGCTATTACATTTTATGGTATCAGAGCACTTTCTAGGGAAAAGCCTGTATGTATTGCAATAACTTAGGATGTGTCGTTGCGTGTCTACTTGCGTTCTCTCTGATTGGTGTGTGTTATGATAATGCATATGTGACCACATGGCGTGGGCCTGATCAACTCATTCTTTATGTAACTTGTGCAGAGTCATGGTGCCACCAAGGAGGAACACTAGTACGAGTGAAGATCAATCGGATCCTATCCTGGCTGCATTGGCTGAGATGCAGGCGGCCCGACTAGCCGACCAGGAAGCCACGAGGTTGGCAAACCAGGCGATGCTGGACGTTGTTCGAGATGCGAACCGGCAAGCCACGTCAGAGGTTCTGGAGGAGAACCGGATGGCCAACATGACTATGATGAGGGTCACATTGGAGGAGTTGAGGGCTGGTCCTGCTGCCGGCCAGTGTCCTCCACCACCTCCACCGCCGCCACCGCCTCCACCTCCGCCTAGTCAACAGGAGGACACCCAGAGTCAGATGGGTGACGGCAGTCACTTGACGGGGGCCATGCAGACTATCCCCGTATTTGCTGAGGATCGTGACGAGATCGATCGCCGGCTGAATGCTTTCCGCAAGCATAAGCTACCTTCATTCGACGGATCTTATGATCCCATTGCTGCTGCCAGATGGCTACAGGCGCTGGATAAGATTTTCCGGATCATGCAGTGCACGGATCCGCAGAAGCTGTTGTTCGCCACTTACATGCTGGAGGGCGAGGCTCACGAGTGGTGGACCAATCTTTCTCACATCTACGAGATGCAGGGTCATGTGATGACGTGGCCATTCTTCGAGGAGAGCTTTCTGGGTCAGTACTTTCCATATGACTCACAGGAGAGGAAGCAGGGAGAGTTTGACCGATTGATACAGGGCTCGTTGTCTGTCGACGAGTACCTGGCCAAGTTTAATGAGCTGGTCAAGTTCGCTCATTTCCGCATGGCGAGGCCGACTCCTGTATTTCTTGCGGCAAAGTTCCGGAGGGGACTTAATGAGGACATTGCTGGACATCTTGCTGGTTCCGCTTCGAGAGACTTCGGGGCGTTGGTTCAGCAATGCCGCGACATTGAGGACTACTGCAGTGCGAGTCAGGCCAAGATTGAGGTGCCACAGGGTACTGATGGTTCTACTCCCTGGAAGAACAAAAATTTTGCAAACAAGGGCAAGGGCAAACAGTTGGCGGCTAAGCAAGCACCAAACCAGTTTAGAAAGACTGCTACTCTGGGGAACGCAGCCAGACCTCCTGCCCCCAGATGCTCGGGATGCGGGAAGTCACACTTTGGGCCGTGTTCTACCGGTCAGCTGATTTGCTTCCAGTGTGGCAAGGAGGGCCACTATTCTAGAGATTGCCCGACGGCGAGAGTTGCTGCAGTGCAGGCTGTGCCTTTGCAGATGGTTCCTACTGGAGCACCAGCAGTGCCACCTACTACGGGGCGTGTGTATACGTTGGATCGTCAGCAGTCGGACAGAGCTCCGAACCTGGTCAGAGGTACTATTACCATTGGTGGTTCAGCTGTTGATGTTTTGTTTGATTCCGGGGCAACGCACTCTTTTGTTGCTACCCCTATTGCTGTGGGGCTTGAGTTGCCCAGTGATGTGCTTTCTCCACCGATGCGGGTGACCACCGCCACCGGAGAAAAATGTTTGACCTCCACTGTTCATCGCGATGTAGCATTTCAGTGGGATGGCCGTGACTTCTCGGTAGATCTGATAGGATTGCCGATGGCCAACCTTGAGATTATTCTGGGCATGGATTGGTTGTCCAGAAACTGTGCATTGATTGATTGTTGTGCCAAGAAAGTGGTGATGTCTCCGGGTGGGTCCACAGCCAGTTCCTTACCGTTCATTTCAGTCCTGCAGGCGAGGAGGGCCTTGAGAGCAGGGGCATTTGGCTATGTCATGTTGGGAGGTTTGGTGAGTGGGACACAGGAGGATCTCACTGGCATTCCTGTGGTGAGGGAATTCCTCGAGGTGTTTCCCGAGGAGATTCCTGAGTTTCCAGCGCAGAGGGAGATAGAGTTCTCCATAGACTTATTGCCTGGTGTGGGGCCTATATCGTTGGCTCCATACCGGATGTCGCCACCAGAGTTGGCGGAGCTGAAGAAGCATATTGAGGAGCTTTCAGCGAAAGATTTTATTCGGCCGAGTGTGTCTCCCTGGGGAGCACCGGTCATTTTTGTGAAAAAGAAAGATGGGACCATGCGGTTGTGCACCGACTACAGACAATTGAACAAGGTGACAATCAAGAACAAGTACCCTCTTCCACGCATTGATGATTTGCTGGATCAGCTCAGGGGTGCTTGCGTGTATTCCAAGATTGACCTCCGGTCCGGTTACCATCAGATACGGGTAAAGTCGGAGGATGTCCCAAAGACAGCGTTTCGCTCGAGGTACGGGCATTATGAGTACTTGGTGATTCCGTTTGGACTCACAAATGCACCCGCAGTGTTCATGGACTACATGAACAGGATCTTCCAGCCGTACCTGGATCAGTTTGTGATCGTCTTCATTGACGACATCTTGATTTACTCCAAGACGGAGGAGGAGCATGCTGAGCACTTGAAGATTGTTTTGCAAGTGCTGAAAGAGAAAAAGCTATATGCTAAGCCGTCAAAATGTGAGTTTTGGCTCAAGGCGGTGAAATTTCTGGGTCATGTGATTTCCGCTGATGGAGTTGCAGTTGATCCTAACAAGATTGAGGCCGTGATGGACTGGGAGAGGCCCAAGACGGTTACAGAAGTGAGAAGCTTCTTGGGTTTGGCAGGGTACTATAGGAGGTTCATAGAGGGATTCTCCAAGATGGTGCTACCAATGACTCGCCTTAACCGAAAGGAGACTCCATTCGTGTGGACACATGAGTGTGAGGTGTGTTTCCAGGAGTTGAAGGAGAGACTAACTACTGCTCCAGTGTTAGTCCTTCCTGATCCTGCGGAACAGTTTGAGTTATACTGCGACGCCTCTGGTAAAGGACTTGGCTGTGTGCTGATGCAGAAAGGGAAAGCGGTTGCTTACGCTTCAAGACAGTTGAAACCTCATGAGGAGAACTACCCGAATCACGACTTGGAGTTGGCAGCCATTGTTTTTGCTTTCAAGATTTGGAGGCATTACCTGTTTGGCATGAAATTTGCTGTATTCAGTGATCACAAGAGCCTGAAGTATCTGTTTGACCAGAAGGAGTTGAACATGAGACAGCGAAGATGGATGGAGTTCTTGAAGGACTACGACTTTGAGTTGAGGTACCATCCTGGCAAGGCCAATGTGGTAGCCGATACTTTGAGTCGGAAATCCGTGAGCTTATCCAGCTTGATGATGAGCGACTACGAGGTGATCGAAAAGTTCAGAGACTTGAGAGTGAACTCCTTGTTTGGGGGCGCACTGCTCGAAATGGAAACAGCAGAAGTGATTAATGAACTGATGGAAAAGATTAAAGAGGCGCAAGTGCAAAGAGAGTGCCTCGATTATGTGAAGAACCAGGACGGTGTGTCTTGGAACGGGGATGGATTGCTGCTGTTCCAGAAGAGGATTGTTATTCCTCGAGGGCCATTGACCGAAGAGGTTATGGCAGAGGCTCATAAGGGCCGGTTTACTATCCACCCTGGTGCCACAAAAATGTACCAGGACTTAAAGAGAAATTTTTGGTGGCCGGGTATGAAGAAGGACATAGCGGTCTACGTGTCCAAGTGCCTTATTTGTCAGAAAGTAAAGATCGAACACCAGAAACCGTCTAGTAAACTTCAACCTCTGGAGATTCCACAGTGGAAGTGGGAGAGTATTTCCATGGATTTCGTGGTGGGATTGCCTAAAACTCAGGCTGGTTGTGACTCTATCTGGGTCATTGTGGACAGATTAACCAAGTCTGCCCATTTTCTTCCAGTGAAGGTGAGCTTCACTACAGAGCAGTTGGCCAAACTATATGTCCGTGAGATTGTGAGGCTTCACGGGGTGCCCGAGGGTATCATCAGTGATAGGGACCCGAAGTTCACATCTCGGTTCTGGGAGGCGCTGCAGGAGGCTTTTGGTACGCAGTTGAGATTGAGTACCACCTATCACCCTCAGACTGACGGACAGACTGAGCAGACCATCCAGACATTGGAGGACATGTTGAGAGCTTGCAAGTTGGAGCAGGGTTCTGCATGGGATAGGTACCTTCCGTTGGTAGAATTCTCGTATAACAACAGTTTTCATGCTAGTCTGGGCATGGCACCCTACGAGGCGCTGTATGGTAGGAGGTGTCGGACTCCTACTTGCTGATCTGAGGTTGGAGATAAATAGCTGTTTGGCTTGGACTTTGTCCAAGATACTACCCTACAGATCCAGATGATCAGGGAAAAGTTGAAGCAGGCGCAGAATCGCCAGAAAAGCTACTATGATGTCAAGCATCGTCCACTGGAGTTCAGTGAGGGTGAGCACGTGTTTGTGAAACTTTTACCTGTCACCGGTGTTGGACGGGCACTTGGAGTGAGGAAGTTGAGCCCGCGATTCATTGGGCCCTACCAGATCCTTGGTAGAGTAGGACCAGTTGCCTATCGACTTGCCTTACCTCCGAACCTAGCCAACATCCATGACGTGTTTCACGTGTCTCAGCTTCGGAAGTACATAGCAGACCCTTCGCACGTGGTGCAGCCGGATGATGTGGAGGTTCGGGAGAACCTAAAGACTCCCGTCGGACCACTCAAGATTCTCGATCGAGGCGAGAAACAGCTTAGAAGCAAGATCATTCCGATGGTCAAGGTGCAGTGGACTGGGCGTAGTCCCGAGTAGTGCACATGGGAGCGAGAGGATGAGCTTCTCCGACAGTATCCCGACTTTCGAGACAGATATGTTTCTGATTTTGAGGACAAAATCCTTAAAAAGGTGGGGTGAATGTAAGAACCCGCACCGCTAATTAAGGTAATTAGTGAATTAATTATGATAATTAGGAAATAATTCCATAATTGACCCTAATAATTATTATGAGGCTTTAATAATTACAATTAGTGGGTAAGAATGCTGAAAATCGCTTTTTGGAAGAAAAGCGCAGATACCGGTTCTGCTACTCGGTATAAATGCGTACCGGAAAAGTATCCCGGAAAATTATAACGAATGCATGATAATTACTAGAATATTATGTAGGTCATGTAAAACAAGTTCCGAGTCAAAATAACGTAATCTGATGCCAGAACTGATACTGGCTATGGAAAAGCGCGTACCGGAAAGGTGCTCCGAAAAATAAAATAAAAATATGACAAATCTTAGAAAAATGCGTAGGTCTAGATTCCAAAGTTTGGGATCAAGATTTTTTACTTTGCTATTAAGGCTAATACTGCGCGATTAGTGGCCATGTGCCTATAAATAGACACACTAAGGCACACAACCCTAGGCAGCCAATATTTCCTACGTGAAGGAGGCTGTTTTGCTGCTCATCACTGTTCCATTCCTTTCCCTCAACCTTTGAGGATCAAGTCTTCACCTTTGGCTTGGTTTCTCCCCCTTCTTCCTTCCTATACACTTGTGAGCATCCTTGTGGGAGTGAGAGGAGTGTTCTTGGGCAGTGTCAACTGCTGTGTGTGTGAGGTTTGAGGGCTGAGTTGGTGACTTGGGTGGTTTGAACCTTTGGCTTGGCATTGGTGGTGCCAAGGAGCCATCTTGTGGTGCAAGAACCCATCTTTGTGGTGTCATTTTCGTGCTCCTACTTAGGCTGAGTTGAAGTGTCTTGGGAGAGCTCCAAGAGCACACCTTGCTCTGTTTTGAGCTTTGGTAAGTTTCCTCACCTTTGATCTTAAGTGTTGATGCTTAAAGTTGATGTCTTGGCCATGTTTAAAGAGTAAACAAGAGGGTATAATGAGTATGAACCTAAAATAGATTAAAAATGCATACTTTAACGTGTACATGTGTTAAAAGTTGGATCTTTGGGATGAATATTCACGAAATGCAGAAACTGCATTCTGTCGTGAGATATCCGGATATTTGTCGAACAGATATCCGGATATGATATCCGGATATGGTATCCGGATATTGATATCCGGATATGGGACCTGAGTATCTGGATATGGCATATCCGGATATGTCCAATGTGATATCCGGATATGGCATATCCGGATATGTCCCTTCTGATATCCGGATATCCTGGGTGTGCGCAGACAGTAGCTGTGCTGTATGAACAGTAAGCTATTGGGGGTTTGTGGACCCTAGATTAAGGAAGTTTAACTTCTGTAATTAATGAACTAAGTCAGAATCATATGATTAAGGGCTTATGGCTTTGTTGGGAAGCCTTAAGACGTAAAACTTAAAGGAAAGGCGTAGTCTTTAAGTTGTATGCTTGTGATGCATAAATATTGATGTGTTATTGGTCCATATCAGATTGTGATACTGCTGTTTTTGGACTTGAGAGTGGTTGGACTCTTGGCTTGGATAGCTAGCTTGCAAGGTAAGCTTTCGTGTCCTCGGTTTAGCCATTTTGTTGTTCCACCATGTCCCATGGGGATGGGTTTATGCATGCTGTGTTACATGCTTTAATGTTTTGGAAATGCTGTTGAGCTGTTTATATGCAATGTGCTTTTATGAGATGTGTAAGAACCCGCACCGCTAATTAAGGTAATTAGCGAATTAATTATGATAATTAGTAAATAATTCCATAATTGACCCTAATAATTAATAATGGGCTTAGATAATTATATTGAGTGAGTAAAAATGCTGAAAGTCGCCTTTCGGAAGAAAAGCGCAGATACCGGTTCTGCTACTCGGTATAAATGCGTACCGGAAAAGTATCCCGGAAAATTATAACGAATGCATGATAATTACTAGAATATTATGTAGGACTTGTAAAACAAGTTTCAAGTCAAAATGACGTAATCTGATGCCAGAACTGATACTGGCTATGGAAAAGCGCGTACCGGAAAGGTGCTCCGAAAAATAAAATAAAAATATGACAAATCTTAGAAAAATGCGTAGGTCTAGAATCCGAAGTTTGGGATCAAGATCTTTTACTTTGCGATCAAGGCTAATACTGTGTGATTAGTGGCTTGTGCCTATAAATAGACATTTTTGGCACACAACCCTAGACATTTTACACCACCTACGTGACTTGTGGCTGCTGCTGCCACCCTTCTTCTTCTCCTTCTTCTTCTTCTTCTTCTTCTTCTTCTTCTTCTTTCTTCATTCTTTAGCCAAGTTATCACCTTTCATGCTTGTTTAAGCACTTGTGAAGGTGAGAGTTAACCTTGGGGCTGCATTGTGGCCATCATTCTGAGTTGGGAAAGCTGTGTGTGTAGTTAGAGAGCATGATTTTGGAGCTTTAGTGATGGCTACCTTGTGGTAGTCATTGTGAGCTTCAAAGTGCCTTCTTGTGGTGCAAGAACCCATCTTGAAGTGCCATTTTCGTGCTCCTACTTAGGCTGAGTTTGAGGAACCTTGGGAGAGCTCCAAGAGCACAACTTGCTTCTGTTTTGAACTTTGGTAAGTTACCTCACTATGATCATGAGTTTATGATGCTTAAAGTTGATGTCTTGGCCATGTTTAATGAGTAAACAAGAGGGTATAAGGAATATGAACCTAAAATGAACTAAAGATGCATGCTTTAACGTGTACATGTATTAAAAGTTGGACCTTTGGGATGGATATTCACGAAATGCAGAAACTGCATTCTGTCGTGAGATATCCGGATATTTGTCGAACAGATATCCGGATATCAGTATCCGGATATGGCATCCGGATATTGATATCCGGATATGGGATCTGGGTATCCGGATATGACATATCCGGATATGTCCAGTGAGATATCCGGATATGACATATCCGGATATGCCCCTTCTGATATCCGGATATCCTGGGTTCTGCGCAGACAGTAGCCTTACTGTATGAACAGTAAGCTATTGGGTGTGTGTGGACCCTAGTTTAAGGAAGTTGAACTTCTGTAATAAATGAACTAAGTCAGAATCACATGATTAAGGGCTTATGGCTTTGTTGGAAGCCTTGAGACGTAAAACGTAAAGGAAAGGCGTAGTCTTTAAGTTGTATGCTTGTGATGCATTAATATTGACTTGTTAATGGTCCATATCAGATTGTGATACTGCTGTTTGTGGACTAGTGAGTGGTTGGACTCTTGGCTTGGATAGCTAGCTTGCAAGGTAAGCTTTCGTGTCCTCGGTTTAGCCATTTTGATGTTCCACCATGTCCCATGGGGATAGGTTTATGCATGCTGTGTTACATGCTTTGATTATTTTGGAAATGCTGTTGAGCCGTTTATATGTAATGAGCTTTTATGATATGCATGTGGTGTCCACCTAGACGGCAATCCTGAGTATGTAGTACATACAAGATGGAGAAGCATGTGGGTGAGGTGCAGGTAGTATCCATGTACTCATGTAGGCATAGACGTATTCCTACATTTCTCTGGCCAGTAGATTTGAAAGCACACATGACATGATTAATTGCTGCATCGCATGATTTTAGAACTTATACTGTAATACTGTTTTTAGAACTTATATTACACATGTAAGTGAGCTTGGGGTGGAGACTCCTTGAGGACCCCTTGTCTTACTGAGATTTCTTGTTAGAGATCTCACCCCACGTTTGGGGACGCTTATTTCAGGATCAGGTAATGTTGAGGGCTCAGGTGGCAGGAGGCCAGAGCTGAGCTGATAATTATGCTGACGTGATGGTTGTGGATTGCTGTTTATTTGACTGCTGTTATGTTTTTCTGCTTTATTTATGTTAAGTTTATGTTGAGACTATTTGTGGGCATTGTTGCCTTATTTGGTGAGCATGGGGTTTGTCCATGCCACATGGTGTGATTATGTCTTTTAAATTCGCTGTTGTAACTAATGTATCAGGATTTTGACCCAGGCTGCATGTTGTAGTTCTGCGGTTCTAGATACACACATTATATTTATGTACGAGGTATTCAGTTAGTTGTCTTGCAATTTACATACAGGCAGTATTTTTATGAAAATGATTAAGTAATCAAGTTGGTTAAGTTAATGACGTCATAATTGAATTAAAGAAAAAGTTATTCCGCATTTTAATTAAGCGTGGCTTAATACGATAGTGTGTTAACAATCCGGGTTAACACGGGCTGTTACAAGATGCATGTGGTGTCCACCTATACGGTAAGCCTGAGTATGTAGTACATACAAGATGGTGAGGCTGTGGGTGAGGTGCAGGTAGCGTCCATGTACTCATGTAGGTATAGACGTATTCCTACATTTCTCTGGCCAGTAGATTTGATAAACACACATGGCATGATTAATTGCTGCATCACATAGTTTTGGAACTTATATTGTAAATACTGTTTTTAAACTTATATTACACATGTAAGTGAGCTTGGGGTGGAGACTCCTTGAGGACCCCTTGTCTTACTGAGATTTCTTGTTAGAGATCTCACCCCACGTTTGGGGACGCTTATTTCAGGATCAGGTAATGTTGAGGGCTCAGGCGGCAGGAGGCCCGAGCTGAGTTGATATGATGATATGCTGACTGCTGTTATGTTTTCCGCTTTATTTATATTATTATGTTGAGACTGTTGATTGGGCATTGTTGCCTTATTTGGTGAGCATGGGGTTTGTCCATGCCACATGGTTTGATTATTGTCTTTAAATTGCTGTTGTAATTAAAGTATCAGGATTTTGACCCAGGCTACGTGTTGTAGTCCTGTGGCTTTAGATACTCACGTAATATTTATTTATGAGGTATTCCAGTTAGTTGTCTTGCAATTTACATACAGGCAGTATTTTATGAAATTGATTAAGTAATCAAGTTGGTTAAGTTTAATGACGTCATAATTGAATTAAAGAAAAAGTTATTTTGCATTTTAATTAAGCGTGGCTTAATACGATAGTATGTTAACAATCCGGGTTAACACGGGCTGTTACAAAATGCAGAAACTGCATTCTGTCGTGAGATATCCGGATATTTGTCGAACATATATCCGGATATGGTATTCGGATATTGGTATCCGGATGTGGGATCTGGGTATCCGGATGTGGTATATCCGGATATGGTCAGTGTGATATCCGGATATGGCATATCCAGATATGTCCCTTGTAATATCCGGATATTCTGGGATTTCGCAGAACAGTAGCTGTGCTGTGTGAATAGTAAGCTATTGAGGGTTTGTGGACCCTAGATTAAGGAAGTTGGACTTCTGTAATAAATGAACTAAGTCAGAATCATATGATTAAGGGCTTATGGCTTTGTTGGAAGCCTTAAGACGTAAAACGTAAAGGAAAGGCGTAGTCTTTAAGTTGCATACTTGTGACGCATGATTAATGATATATTATTGGTCCATAACAGATTGTGATACTGCTGTGTTTGGACTTGTGAGTGGTTGGACTCTTGGCTTGGATAGCTAGCTTGCAAGGTAAGCTTTCGTGTCCTCGGTTTAGCCATTTTATGGTTCCACCATGTCCCATGGGGATGTGGTTTATGCATGTTGTGTTACATGCTTTGATGTTTTGGAAATGCTGTTGAGCTATTATATGCAATGTGCTGTTATGATATGCATGTGATGTCCACCTATACGGTAAGCCTAAGTATATAGTACATACAAGATGGTGAGGCTGTGGGTGAGGTGCAAGCGGTGTTTCTTGTACTTATGTGGGTATAGAGGTATTCCTGCATTTCTCTGGCCAGTAGATTTTATAAACACACATGGCATGAATATCTGTTGCACTGCATAGTTTTGGAACTAATATTGTAAATACTATTTTTGAACTTATATTACACATGTAAGTGAGCTTGGGGTGGAAGATCCTTGAGGACCCCATGCCTTACTGAGATTTCTTGTTTAGAGATCTCACCCCACGTTTGGGGACGCTTATTTCAGGTTCAGGTAATGTTGAGAGCTCAGGTGGCAGGAGGCCAGAGCTGAGTTAGAGTTATCTCTGTTTTGCTGATATGCTGACATGTTGGATGTTGACTGCTGTTATGTTTTCCCGCTTTGATTATGATATTATGCTTAGACTGCTATTGGGCATTGTTGCCTTATTTGGTGAGCATGGGGTTTGTCCATGCCACATGGACTTGTTATGTTTTCTGTTAGTTACAGTTGTATTAAAGTATCAGGATTTTGGTCCAGGCTATGTGTTGTAGTCCTGTGACTTAATTACTCACTTATTTATTTATATATGAGGTATTCCTGTTAGTTGTCTTGCAATTTACATACAGGCAGTATTTTATGAAATTGATTAAGTAATCAAGTTGACTAAGGTTAATTACGTCATAAGTGAATTAAAGAAAAAGTTATTCCGTATTTTAATTAAGCGTGGCTTAATACGATAGTATGTTAACAATCCGGGTTAACACAGGCTGTTACATTTTATGGTATCAGAGCACTTTCTAGGGAAAAGCCTGTATGTATTGCAATAACTAGGGATGTTTCGTTGCGTGTCTACTTTGTGTTCTCTCTGATTGGTGTGTGTTATGATAATGCATATGTGACCACATGGCGTGGGCCTGATCAACTCATTCTTTGTGTAACTTGTGCAGAGTCATGGTGCCACCGAGGAGGAACCCTAGTACTAGCGAGGATCAATCGGATCCTATCCTGGCTGCATTAGCTGAGATGCAGGCGGCCCGACTAGCCGACCAGGAGGCCACGAGGTTGGCAAACCAGGCGATGCTGGATGCTATCAGAGATGCGAACCGGCGAGCCACTACTGAGGTTCTGGAAGAGAACCGGATGGCCAACATGACTATGATGAGGGTCATGTTGGAGGAGTTGAGGGCTGCTCTTGCTGCTGGCCAGTGTCCTCCACCACCTCCGCCACCGCCACCGCCTCCACCTCCACCTAGTCAACAAGAGGACACCCAGAGTCAGATGGGTGAGGGTAGTCATTTGACGGGGGCTCTGCAAGCCATTCCCGTATTTGCTGAAGATCGAGACGAGATAGACCGCAGGCTGAATGCTTTCCGCAAGCACAAGCCACCTTCTTTCGACGGATCTTATGATCCCATTGCTGCTGCCAGATGGTTACGAGCGTTGGACAAGATCTTCCGGATCATGCAGTGTACCGATCCGCAGAAGTTGATGTTTGTCACTTACATGCTGGAGGGCGAGGCCTATGAGTGGTGGACCAACATTTCTCTCATCTACGAGATGCAGGGCCGTGTGATGACGTGACCATTCTTTGAGGAGTGTTTTCTGGGTCAGTATTTCCCGTATGATGCACAGGAGAGGAAGCAAGGGGAGTTTGACCGTTTGGTTCAGGGCTCATTGTCAGTTGACGAGTACCTGGCCAAGTTTAACAAGCTGGTGAAGTTTTCACACTTCAGGATGGCGAGGCCTACTCCTACATTCTTGGCTGCTAAGTTCTGCAGGGAACTTAGTGAGGATATTGCTGGTTACTTAACTGGGTCTGCTTCCAGAGATTTTGGGATACTGGTTCAGCAGTGTCGTGATATTGAGGACTTCTACAGCACGAGTAAGGCCAAGAAGGCCAAGACGGATGAGACGACGACGATGACGACGAAGGTAGCTGGTAGTTCCACTTCTTGGCGAGACAAGAAGTTTGGGAACAAGGGAAAGGGTAAACGGATGGCAACTCGACAAGCGCCGAATCAGTTCAAGAGGACTTCTTCTCAGGGGAGCACAGCTAGACCTCCTGCTCCCAGATGCTCGGGATGCAGGAAGTCACACTTTGGGCCGTGCGCTACAGGCCAGCTGATATGCTTCCAGTGTGGCAAGGAGGGCCACTATTCCAGAGATTGCCCGACGACGAGAGTTGCTGCAGTGCAGGCAGTGCCTTTACAGATGGTTCCTACTGGGGCACCAGCCGTGCCACCTACTACGGGGCGTGTGTACACACTTGATCGTCAGCAGTCGGACAGAGCTCCGAACCTGGTCAGAGGTACTGTTACCATTGGTGGTTCAGCTGTTGATGTATTGTTTGATTCCGGGGCAATGCATTCATTTGTTGCTACCCCTATTGCTATGGGGCTTGAGTTGCCCAGTGATGTGCTTTCTCCATCGATACGGGTGACTACCACCACCGGAAAAAAATGTTTGACCTCCACTGTCCATCGCGATGTAGTGTTTCAGTGGGATGGCCGTGACTTCTCGGTAGATCTGATAGGATTGCCGATGGCCAACCTGGAGATTATTCTGGGCATGGATTGGTTGTCCAGAAACTGTGCATTGATTGATTGCTGTGCCAAGAGAGTGGTGATGTCTCCGGGTGGGTCCACAACCAGTTCCTCACCGTTCATTTCAGTCCTGCAAGCGAGGAGGGCCTTGAGAGCAGGGGCTTTTGGCTATGTTATGTTGGGAGGTTTGGTGAGTGGGACACAGGAGGATCTTACTGGCATTCCTGTGGTGAGGGAATTCCTCGAGGTGTTTCCCGAGGAGATTCCTGAGTTTCCACCGCAGAGGGAGATAGAGTTCTCCATAGATTTATTGCCTGGTGTGGGGCCTATCTCATTGGCTCCATACCGGATATCGCCACCGGAGTTGGCAGAGCTGAAGAAGCATATTGAGGACCTTTCAACAAAGGATTTCATTCGGCCGAGTGTGTCTCCTTGGGGAGCACCGGTCATTTTTGTGAAAAAAAAAAAGATGGGACCACGCGGTTGTGCATCGACTACAGACAGTTGAATAAGGTGACAATCAAGAACAAGTATCCCCTCCCACGCATTGATGATTTGCTGGATCAGCTCAGGGGTGCTTGCGTATATTCCAAGATTGATCTCCGGTCCGGTTACCATCAGATACGGGTAAAGCCGGAGGATGTCCCAAAGACAGCGTTTCGCGGGCATTATGAGTACTTGGTGATCCCGTTTGGACTCACCAATGCACCCGCAGTGTTCATGGACTACATGAACAGGATTTTTCAGCCATACCTGGATCAGTTTGTGATCGTTTTCATTGACGACATCTTGATTTACTCCAAGACAAAGGAGGAGCATGCTGAGCACTTGAAGATTGTTTTGCAAGTGTTGAAAGAGAAAAAGCTATATGCAAAGCCGTCAAAATGTGAGTTTTGGCTCAAGGCGGTGAAATTTCTGGGTCATGTGATTTCCGCTGATGGAGTTGCAGTTGATCCTAACAAGATTGAGGCCGTGATGGATTGGGAGAGGCCCAAGATGGTTACAGAAGTGAGAAGCTTCTTAGGTTTGGCTGGGTACTACAGGAGGTTCATAGAGGGATTCTCCAAGATGGTGCTACCGATGACTCGCCTTACCCAAAAGGAGACTCCATTCGTGTGAGGAGTGCTTCCAGGAGTTGAAGGAGAGACTGACTACTGCTCTTGTGTTAGTCCTTCCTGATCCTGCGGAGCAGTTTGAGTTATATTGCGATGCCTCTGGTAAAGGGTTAGGCTGCGTGTTAATGCAGAAAGGGAAAGTTGTTGCTTATGCTTCAAGACAGTTGAAACCTCATGAGGAGAACTACCCGACTCACGACTTAGAGTTGGCAGCTATTGTTTTTGCTTTCAAGATTTGGAGGCATTACCTGTTTGGCATTAAGTTTGCTGTATTCAGAGACCACAAGAGCCTGAAATATCTGTTTGACCAGAAGGAGTTGAACATGAGGCAGCGAAGATGGATGGAGTTCTTGAAGGACTACGACTTTGAGTTGAGGTATCACCCTGGCAAGGCCAATGTGGTAGCCGATGCTTTGAGTCGGAAATCCGTGAGCTTATCCAGCTTGATGATGAGCGACTATGAGGTGATTGAAAAGTTCAGAGACTTGAGAGTGAACTCCTTGTTTGGGGGCGCACTGCTTGAGATGGAAACAACGGAAGTGATAAATGAGCTGATGGAAAAGATTAAAGAGGCGCAAGTGTAAAGAGAGTGCCTTGATTATTTGAAGAATCAGGACGGTGTGTCTTGGAACGAGGATGGCTTGCTGTTGTTTCAGAAGATGGTTGTTATCCCTCGAGGGCCATTGACTGAGGAGGTTATGGCAGAGGCTCATAAGGGCCAGTTTACTATCCGCCCTGGTGCGACAAAAATGTACCAGGACTTAAAAAGAAATTTTTGGTGGCCGGGCATGAAGAAGGACATCGCGGTCTACGTGTCTAAGTGCCTTATTTGTCAGAAAGTGAAGATTGAGCACCAGAAACCGTCTGGTAAACTTCAACCTCTTGTGATTCCACAGTGGAAGTGGGAGAGTATTTCCATGGACTTCGTGGTGGGATTGCCTAAGACTCAGGCTGGTTGTGACTCTATCTGGGTCATTGTGGACAGATTGACCAAGTCTGCCCATTTTCTTCCAGTGAAGGTGAGCTTCACTACAGAGCAGTTGGCCAAGCTATATGTCCACGAGATTGTGAGGCTTCACGGGGTGCCCGAGAGTATCATCAGTGATAGGGACCCGAAGTTCACATCTCGGTTCTGGGAGGCGCTGCAGGAGGCTTTTGGTACACAGCTGAGATTAAGTACCGCCTATCACCCTCAGACTGACGGACAGACTGAGCGGACCATCCAGTCATTGGAGGACATGTTGAGAGCTTGCACGTTGGAGCAGGGTTCTGCATGGGATAGGTACCTTCCGTTGGTGGAATTCTCGTACAACAACAGTTTTCATGCTAGTCTAGGCATGGCACCCTACGAGGCGCTGTATGGTAGGAGGTGTCGGACCCCTACTTGCTGGTCTGAGGTTGGAGATAAAGAGCTTTTTCGCTTGGAATTTGTCCAAGATACTACCCAGCAGATCCAGATGATCAGGGAAAAGTTGAAGCAGGCGCAAAATCGCCAGAAAAGCTACTACGATGTCAAGCATCGTCCACTAGAGTTCAGTGAGGGTTAGCACGTGTTCGTGAGGCTTTCACCTGTCACCGGTGTTGGACGGGCACTCGGAGTGAGGAAGTTGAGCCCGCGATTCATTGGGCCCTACCAGATCCTTGGTAGAGTAGGACCTGTTGCCTATCGACTTGCCTTACCTCCGAACCTAGCCAACATCCATGACGTGTTTCACGTGTCCCAGCTTCAGAGGTACATAGCAGATCCTTCGCACGCGGTGCAGCCGGATGATGTGGAGGTTCGGGAGAACCTAAAGACTCCCGTCGGACCACTCAAGATTCTCGATCGAGGCGAGAAACAACTTAGAAGCAAGATCATTCCGATGGTCAAGGTGCAGTGGACTGGGCGTAGTCCCGAGGAGTGCACGTGGGAGCGAGAGGATGAGCTTCTCCGACAGTATCCCGACTTCCAAGACATGTATGTTTCTGATTTTGATGACAAAATCCTTAAAAAGGTGGGGTGAATGTAAGAACCCACACCACTAATTAAGGTAATTAGTGAATTAACTATGATAATTCGGAAAAGATTCCATAATTGACCTTAATAATCATAATTGGGTTTAAATAATTATATTGAGTGAGTAAAAATGTTGAAAGTCGCTTTTCGGAAGAAAAGCGCAGATACTGGTTCTGCTACCCGGTATAAATGCGTACCGAAAAAGTATCCCGGAAAATTATAAAGAATGCATGATAATTACTAGAATATTATGTAGGACTTTTAAAACAAGTTTCAAGTCAAAATAATGAAATCTGATGCCAGAACTGATACTGGCTATGGAAAAGCGCATACCGAAAAGGTGCTCCGAAAAATAAAATAAAAATATGAAAAATCTTAGAAAAATGTGTAGGTTTAGATTCCAAAGTTTTGGATCAAGATATTTTGCGTAGCTATTAAGGCTAATACTGCGCGTTGTGACTTAAATGCCTATAAATACAACTTTAGGCACAATGCCCTAGGCCATACTCTTTCCTTACGTGACTTATGGCTGATCAGCCTTCTCCCTTGTGCTCCTTTGCTGCCTTCTTCACCTTGGAGGCCAAGAAGCCATCTTTCCTCTTGGCTTCTTCATCAAAACACTTTGTGAGGGTGGGTATGTGACTTGTGAGTGTGGAGAGTTATTTTTGGGAGTGTCCAGCCACTGTGTGTGTGAGGATTGAGGGGCTGAGTTGGTGTTCCTTTGGTGAGAGCTCTTATTCCTGGCTTGTGAAGCTCCAAGGAGCTTCCTTTGTGTTGAAAGGGCCAAGCTTTGCACCATTTTCGTACACCATTTTGTGGCCTGAGTTGAGGAGCTGTTGGGGAGCTCCAAGAGCACACATTACTCCGTTTTGAGCTTTGGTAAGCCTTGTCACCTTTGATCTTAAGTTTTGATGCTTAAAGTTGATGTCTTGGCCATGTTTAATGAGTAAACAAGAAGGTATAATGAGTATGAACCTAAAACAGATTAAAGATGCATGCTTTAACGTGTACATGTGTTAAAAGTTGAATCTTTGGAGTGGATATTCACGAAATGCAGAAACTGCATTCTGTCGTGAGATATACGGATATTTGTCGAACAGATATCCGGATATCCATATCCGGATATGGTATCCGGATATCCATATCCGGATGTGGGATCTGGGTATCCGGATATGGTCAGTGTGATATCCAGATATGGCATATCCGGATATGTCCCTTTTAATATCCGGATATTCTGGGATTTCGCAGAACAGTAGTTGTGCTGTGTGAACAGTAAGCTATTGAGGGTTTGTGGACCCTAGATTAAGGAAGTTGGACTTCTGTAATAAATGAACTAAGTCAGAATCATATGATTAAGGGCTTATGGCTTTGTTGGAAGCCTTAAGACGTAAAACGTAAAGGAAAGGCGTAGTCTTTAAGTTGCATACTTGTGACGCATGATTAATGATATATTATTGGTCCATAACAGATTGTGATACTGTTGTGTTTGGACTTGTGAGTGGTTGGACTCTTGGCTTGGATAGCTAGCTTGCAAGGTAAGCTTTCGTGTCATCGGTTTAGCCATTTTATGGTTCCACATGTCCCATGGGGATGTGGTTTATGCATGCTGTGTTACATGCTTTGATGTTTTGGAAATGCTGTTGAGCTATTATATGCAATGTGCTGTTATGATATGCATGTGATGTCCACCTATACGGTAAGCCTGAGTATGTAGTACATACAAGATGGTGAGGCTGTGGGTGAGGTGCAAGCGGTGTTCCTTGTACTTATGTGGGTATAGACGTATTCCTGCATTTCTCTGGCCAGTAGATTTTATAAACACACATGGCATGAATATCTGTTGCACTACATAGTTTTGGAACTAATATTGTAAATACTATTTTTGAACTTATATTGCACATGTAAGTGAGCTTGGGGTGGAAGATCCTTGAGGACCCCATGCCTTACTGAGATTTCTTATTTAGAGATCTCACCCCACGTTTGGGGACGCTTATTTCAGGTTCAGGTAATGTTGAGGGCTCAGGTGGCAGGAGGCCAGAGCTGAGTTAGAGTTATCTATGTTTTGCTGATATGCTGACATGCTGGATGTTGACTGCTGTTATGTTTTCCCGCTTTGATTATGATATTATGCTTAGACTGCTATTGGACATTGTTGCCTTATTTGGTGAGCATGGGGTTTGTCCATGCCACATAGACTTGTTATGTTTTCTGTTAGTTACAGTTGTATTAAAGTATCAGGATTTTGGTCCAGGCTATGTGTTGTAGTCCTGTGACTTAGTTAGTCACTTATTTATTTATATATGAGGTATTCCTGTTAGTTGTCTTGCAATTTACATACAGACAGTATTTTATGAAATTGATTAAGTAATCAAGTTGGCTAAGGTTAATTACGTCATAAGTGAATTAAAGAAAAAGTTATTCCGCATTTTAATTAAGCGTGGCTTAATACGATAGTATGTTAACAATCCGGGTTAACACGGGCTGTTACACAAAACATGAATAACCCGCCAACCTTAAAGTGAATCGCTTATTATGTTAGTTGACACGACACAACATGAATAGCATGTTAACTTCAAAGTGTGTAGTTTATTATGTGGGTTGATACGACAAAAATATTATTTTTGGGAGGGATTTAAAGTAATTCTGGGACATGCTCTCTCGAAGGGATGGACCGACAGGAATATCTCAAAAAAGAAAAAGAAAAAAAGAAATGGTCAAACAAACAATTTTTATGTGCTTTTAAAGAAAAGGAATATTTAAAGTAATTCTTGAAATATGTGCTTTTAAACTATAAATTTTATGTAATCATCAAACAATTTTTAATTTTTTTAATTAAACATTTTTTTTAGCATTAACTTATACACAACTTCTAGCTTAAAAAAAAAAAGGATTAAGGTTATAATTATAACACACTCTTAAAAGGAGAACAAGAAATCCATGTTAAAATTGATCACTGCCTTGTACATATCATATAACACAATGGGTTGAAAAGAGTGACAGTAACCCAATGACAATGAATATCCCAGTCTCCAAGCCATGTGCTGAACCATCTTCAGGTGCAGGATATGGAGAGTTTGCATCAGGAGTGGGAGAAGAAGTAGGAGGAGGTGTAGAAGAGTGTTCATCATGAAGAAAGGGGTAAATCTCATATCTTACTCTGCATATCCCACTATATACTCTCACTCCCTCTTTTTTCTCATCACATGCTTTAAGATAAGCAAGTGAATCATTAAGGCATTCATTGCAATCCATTCTAGAGAGGTCTCTATTGCACTGTGCATACCCATAAATTGTGCTATACTCATCAATCTCTGATTTTCCAGTTGCATACATATTTGGGTCCAAAACAGCTTCCTGAGAGATTTTGCTTAGAAACTCTTGTGTCTTTTGACCAAACCACTCAGGACTAGGATCACTCACATTATTTGTGGACGTCAAGCATAACATAGAATTATGCATGGTTTGGCCAAAGTTGTCCTCGTTTGAGTACTCTACTGTGCAATCTTCATGCAAAATCATGGCTACTTTGTTATATGGACAGTCTTTGAGCATGTCATTGATTGCTTGTTCAACACAGTTGCCACAATCCATGGGAGAGAGATCACCACGGCATAAAGCTAGACCATGAGTTCGGTTTTCGCCTTCACCCTTTGAACCAACAGCGAAGCCAGTAGATGGAGCTTCATTCTTAAGATAACTCAGAAGAGCATTTAGGCTCGTTTCATAAGGGTCTTTGCAGGAATAGTTTTCAGACATTGAACAAATATGCATGAGTTCTTGTCCTAAAACAGTATTGTGAAAGAGGGTGAAGGTTGAAAAAAGGAGCATAAAGAACTTGCAGAAATCCATCTTTGTGATTATGGTTTTCAATCAAAGGTTGCAACTGTTGCAGAAAGTTGTGCTAATATATAGCCATATGAGTTGGATTGCTTTAGCTCTAAGAGGCACATTTCAGGGGACACAATTGTATTACTATTTCTTGAATAGTTTCTGTTTTTCTTTGTTGCATTATTACACAACCAATCCTGTGAGTGTTTGAGTTTTGTTTAACAATGTTAGTTATAACTTATTAATTTCCCTTAATTCTTCTACCTTTTGATGAGGAACATGGTTTTAAGATGAATAAATTACTCAGCCGGCAATGTACTGAAAAATACTTAATCATAGACTAATTTTATTTAGTTTACTTTTCGCACTAATTTTACACTCTCAGATAAACAAAAAGTCAGGGCTAACAACTACCAATTAATCTACTCTTGTAATTTCACGTAATTACATTCTTATCATCAACTATATGACCCTTGGTACACTATATTAGATAAAAAGAACCAACACTTGCTCACAGGCAACACTTCTGTCAGTGCATGTAAATCAATTCTTCATCTTTGCATTCTCTGACAGCAACTTCCAGTTGGTCACGAGCACTAGATGGCAATACATCACAACAGTGCCTTCTTGGAGCCTGCAACTGAATAAAAAAAAATAAAAAAATTATAAGTACTATGAACAATGTTAAGGCATTGTCCTAATAGCCCTCAAGGAATAATAGTGTCCGACATAGTTACCTTTTTGATGTCAAGGTCTAGCTTATTTGTGAGCACTTTGATCACTTCCAGTTTCTTCGGTGATACCATGTTATCTGAGCAATTCTGAAAAGATTTCTTATAACTGCTTATGATGCCATCCTTACCAGAAGACACATTGTCCAAATAGAAAACAGTGGATCTTTTACATGGGTCAGGGTGAAGTCCTCTTGTGTTGAAAGTATATGCTTTTGCCAACATATTTCCTTTCTTCCACTGCTTGAATGTCTCTTGCACGTTCAGAACTTCCGGTAAAAACATATGGTTGGGGAATATCTGAACAGCATAGCCCCATGACACTGAAATTGTCCATGAAAACCATCTGTCATAGCAAATTGCTTGTTGTAGCATCCTTTGGGAATCAACATTTACCGCTGCAAACAAGTGTTTCATAGCTTGTGTTTTTGTCATGTTTGGAAAGATTGGATCTGTGTAATCCAAGTGATGCAAGGACAACAAGGGAGTTAATGGATGTGCAGCCAACAGGCCAAAGGTATCTCCCCGCAAATCAACCTGACCCAATTTCATAAACACAAATAATAGAAGATTAATAAGTTAAAAGAAAACATCTCAACCTAGCAACTCAAGCCTATAAATGAATGATTTTATATTATATCTCTTTAACAATAAGGCTATCAACTAAAGGAAGAAAATCAAATAACCAAAAAATGTTAGCATTTCAAACTATTTGTTTTACCTGGTGAAAACCGGGTTCATGTGTTAATCCTACACCAAGTTCTGCTAAACAAGTGTAAACCCTGCCATCACTTCCATAGAGATGTGGGTACCTTTCTATACACGAATCAAAAACCTTGACCAAGACTTTTCCCAGAGAGGAACTGATAGCAAAACCAGCACCACCAAAAGCCATTCCAAAACCAAACAACCTGTTCTGCTCATAAACCTCAGAGTGCGCACCAATATAGTACCAAAGCCCATGATCATATTTGGAAAGAGTCTTAACCACATTCTCTGGGAAGAAAACCGTGTCATCATCTCCAAACACATACCATCTAACATCTGAATGATTATTCATTGCTATAGTCTCAGCAACAACACGTGCCACGCGTATTGCTGACCTTAGTCCACCCTTGCAAGTGTACCGAAACCTTGAAGTGTCTTCAGAGACACAGAGAGGAGGAAGAGAAGTATCATTCCTAGCATCATGATCTTCATCTGGGAGGCTATCCACAAACACACATCCCTTCATTGCATTGTTTCTTTGCCACCACAGCTTCACATACTCCTTCCTCTTAGGCCAGGAACTCTTGCTTGAAGCAATTCCAAACACAAGATGATCAAGAGTGGTAGGTGTGGACACATCTTGTGATGAAGAAGAATGCACATGCACTAGCTTTGATGTCCCCAAGAGTAGCACTGACACAAGGACATAAAGAACAATAAATGAAGAAGAGATTAAGATGAAGTTAATCAGAGACTGGGCTTTTGCAGGTTTGTGAAATAACTGCATATTTAACATGGGGGGAAAAAAAGGATCTTGTTCTGCAGATGCAGAAGATTATTATTGGTGTTATACCTTAACAGGGTTCATGTGCTGTGTGTGAGACTATATAATTAAACAAAGATCTACCGCAATCCACGGCGTAAAAAAGCTGCTAATTTTAACGCTTTAAGTTTGTTAATCTTCCATGTTAATAACTAGGGTTGGTTTGCAATAAGAAAACTCATGCCCTTTTTCCAATTAGATTTGCACGGCTGGTTAGTGAGGTTTGTTGGTTATGGGATACAAGTCAAATATTTGGAATAAGTATGCATTGACTATAGAAAGAGGTTGGCCACCTTTCAAGTAATGGGTGTCCTGTTCTACGCAACAACTTAAGTTCTTAGGTTTGGCCAATGCATTTATCAGTCACAAGAAATAGGTGGGCATAAAACAATAACATGGTCCACGTGTAATGTTGGTTAAACAATTAAGGTCTGAAAGCACAATTCTGCTATTATTTTTTACAGGTATGCTTTTAGCTTTTTCTATCATACTGTATGTTTATAAGTTTTCCTTCTCCTCTTTTCCCCCTTTAAAATGACAGGTTTAACTCACAAGATGTGCTAATATCACCGTCTCCTCAGCCATTTCCAGAATGAACTGTTCAAATATATCTACCCACATGCTTATTTCTTTGACTAGATATTTAGTTCGCATTCTAGAGCATTGAATTAAGATAATGCACAAAAATAATATTAATACTGGTGTCACATGCTTATTTGTCTTCAACTTACTGTCTCTTGGGATTTAAAAAAAAAACTGAGTGAAGCAATAATTTCTACTTAACAAAATCGAGAAAAAGGACAGAAGTAATTGGACTGCTTGAGTCGAAACTTGCAAGATGCGTATGTTACGGCGTAGAACTTTGGAAGCTTAATGCTATGCTAGTCACCGAGTGTGAAAGGGTTCAAGCCCATAGGTCAAGGACTCTGCGACAAGAATGATATATTACCACGTAACTTGGAAATAACATGTTATAGAGCTTAGTAATAGGAGATGCCCGGCTTCACACGCAAATGTAAATCGGTTTCATATCTCAAATGCATCAAAAAAATATTCATCATTAGCGGTGAAAGTATTTCTAACAGTCTGGTTAATGCTTATAGAAGCACTACAACTATGCAGCCAGCAAATATTTACATAATTTTCAGACAAATCACTAGTTAGCATATAGAGTGCATTAAGACATGGTGCTCATTAGGATCACATTACAGAGTAAAACTGGTCTCTTCCATCGCTCCAAACATGGAGCTTCCCAGAAAATCTTAGCATCAGAAATGCATCGGAAAGCATGTAATAACATGTACAACTGCAGGGATATAAGCCATTTGAAAGGCACAGCTACTCAGCCAAAAAAAAAAAAAACAAGCGTGCAACAGAAGCAAGTTAGAGGTTGATCAATTATCAGTCAAAGTAAAACCAGCCTGTGAGAGGTAGATCACCAACAAGATCTTTCTCTACTGCAAAGAGGATGGGGAAATAGAAATCAGGAAAGGAAAGCCTAATAAGAATATTTTCAGAAACATAACACACTACTTGCTGTCCTATGGAGGCATTCCTTGTTGAATAAAACCGCTTCCCATAAAACCCTGACTAGCAAAGGTGGAGTGAGGACAATCCTTGTACATAACTTTAACCTTGCATATTTGGAAAGAGATTGTTTCCTAGATTCAAACCCATGACCTTTCAATCACAAAGGAACAACTTTATCACTGCTCCAGGCTCGTCCTCTTATTATGTCCTTGTTGAATGATATAATAAAAATAATTGAAGAATTAAAAAAATCTATTTACCTTCTATTCAACTTTGAAACTAAGAAGATTATTCAAATTCAACATGAAACTATCCTATCAAAAAAAAGTTCTAAGATCAACCTAAAAAAATAAGCATCCACCTCATATCACCTTCAACAAGGGATCATACTCCTCCAAAGATTCGTCCTCATGAAAATTTCAAAGCTTTCAAGGGAGGCAACTCCCTGAAATAATGCTATGATTGCATGGAGATCAGTTCATTGATTTCACATGGTCTAATATGAATACTGATTGATTCATTAGAAGATGGCAAGACGTTGCAGCACTGACGACGGGGGGCTTTTATCTGTGACAAAACCCAATAAGGTAACAAAGTTAAATAACTAGAATAAGAATGCAGACAGACATGACAAACAAAAAATAATTACAAATTTCAAATCAACCATTTCTAAAATTAATTTAGCAATACCTGTTCAATATCAAGCTCCAGCTTCCTTGAAAAAACTATGATCTCCTTCAACTGTGTAGCATTTAATTCATAGCAGTTCCCTACAGAATGCCTAGTGTAATAGCTCCAAATGCCCCCTTCATCAGATGTAACACTTTTCAAGAAAAATACAGAAGGCCTTTCACAAGGATCTCTTGGATAGCCTCTAGTGTTAAACATAAAATTGGCATCAACTTTACTACCCCTCTTCCATGGCACGAAAGTTCTTTGCAGTGAAAGGAGATCAGGTAGAAGCTCATTTCCTTGAAAAACCTGGATAGCAAAACCCCAAGAAACCGAGAAAGTTAAAGAATTTGATCGATCATAGCAGACAGTTTGCTGCAGGATCCTGGCAGGATCAATGTTTGCAGCCACAATAAGATGTTCCAAAGCTTGTGTTCTGTTCATGTTAGGAAAGAGAGGCTCCAACGCATCCAAGTGATGAAGGGACAACAAAGGAGATAATGGATGTGCAGCCAGCATCCCAAACAAATTCCCCCGCATATCTAACTGGTGTAAAAAATAAATGAACAAATAATTATTTCCAGAGTTTATCATTTTACTTGCATAAGTTATAGGCTTGAATTGAAAAAATAAAGAATGCTCCAAATATAGAAGTCAAGCAGCCTAAATGGGATCCAGCAAAGGTAATCAAAATTAAGACCACGACAACATACTCAAGCACTACATACGATCATCAACACCACCACCTTTATCCGTAACTAATTAGGGTCGGTAGTAAATTAACCCAAATGAAAAATACGAAGGTATAATATATATATATATATATATATATAAGTAAAAATAAAATAAATAAATAAATAAGTAAGAGAAAAAAAATGGGGAAGGGGAAAAGAAGAATAGGGGGGAGATGAAGAGGAAAAGGACTAAAAAGGGACCATCTGGAACATAAGAATAACAATGGGTCTAACCCTCCACCATGCTTATAGCTTTTCTCCAAGTAAGTCTTATTTTACTACCTTCCCCCAAGTAAGTTTCAGTCTACCTCTACCTTTGCGTCGAGCTCTTAATAACAAACTTTTGCTCTTACGGAAGCATCCATGAGCCTTCTCATTACGTGCCCAAACCACTTCAATCTGTGTTCTCTCATCTTTTCAACCACCGGTAGTACTCTTACCTTTCGTTGAATATCTTCATTTCTTATCTTATCCATCCTCGTATAACCACACATCCACCTTAACATCCTCATCTCTGCTACTCCCATTTATGTTCATGTTGCCTATATACTAACCAACATTCGGCTCCATATAACATTGCAGGCCTTACTGCTGTTCTATAGAATTTTCCTTTTCGCTTAAAGGGAATTTTACGGTCACACAAAAATCTAGATGCACTACGTCATTTCATCCACCTTGCTTTGATTTTATGATTTACATCCTCATCAATCACTCCACTTTTCTGCAAAATGGACATCAAGTATCTAAAAACATCTTTCTTGGGTACCTCTTGACCAAGTAGATGAACGAGATCTTGGTCTACATCTCTTACCAGAGAAAACTCACACTTCATAGACTCAAGCACTACATAAGATATTTGTTTAAAATGCTAATTGCTAACGAATTAAAAGGATAAAATCTCAAACCAAATCAATAGAAATCTTGTGCCTTGCATACCTCAAATGTGCATGGGAGACAAACGAACAATTTAAAAGTTGTGGTATGTAAATATTATGTAGACAAACAAAATTGAACATGTTGTACATTATCATTTTCATAATTCATAACTTCTCTTATCAATATAATTCTCCAACATCCGCAAAGTAATAATCTGTGGGACACACTATTTTCATAATATATGTTTGAGGAACATGTTTTGCTGTTATCAAACATTTTAACACTAAAACAGAAAGAAAAATCCCATCTCATAGATAACCAAAGAACAACTTAATAACATGCTTCCCACACACTATTTTCACTCCCCTCCTCATTTTCCAATTCAATTTTCCCCTTTTCCACCTACTCAAACAAGCATAGCCTAAGAGAGTGGAAAACAACCCATATCAACTAGTTTCTGTCAATTAGTCTGGCACCTAATCAATCTATAAGTAAAGGGAATAGATCTTGAGTTCATTGTTCCTCATTTTGAAAATGGGAGTAATTATTCAAAGAGTTATTGGTCTAGTGGCGAATCCTCCTAAATCCCAGAATTAGACTTGTCCAAAGAGTAGTGGTTTCAATTCCTAAGAATAACAACTTCTGGACAGAGAGGCTAAAACCCGAAGCTGGATTAGTTAGGAAAGGATACTTGTTTATATCTACCAAAAATAAAATAAAAATGGGAGTAACTAATAAAAAATCATAGCCAATGAATCCAACACATGCACAAGGATCAGAAGCAAGTTAACATAACAAAATCACCAAAATGAGGATATATATATATATTACCTGATGAAACCCAGGTTCATGGGTTAAACCTACACCAAGCTCAGCGAGACAAGAATAAATCCTCGAATCACTGCCATACAAATGACCGTACCTCCTCAAACACGAATCCAAAACCCTAGCTAAAACCCTACCAAGCGAGTGGCTGATCGCGAAACCACCACCCCCAAACGCCATCTCAAACGAATACTTAACATTCTGATCGTAACTCTCCGAATTGCTACCGATGTAAAACCACCGATCGTGATCGTACTTCGACAGAGTCCTCACCACATTCTCCACCAAGAAAACGGTGTCGTCGTCGCCGAATACGAACCACCGGACATCCGTCTCATTCCGATCAACCACCTCCTTCACCACCCGGGCGACGCGGATCGCCGACCGGAGCCCTCCCCGGAAGGTGTAGGGGAAGCCGGAGGTATCGCCGGAGATCACCACCGGCGGCAATGAAGAAGAAGAGGAGGAGGAGGAGTTGAGAGAGGGGGAGTCGAGGAAGGCGAATGCGCGCGTTGAGTTAGGGGAATACCAGAGTCGGAGGTAGGGTTGGCGGCGTGGCCAGGACACGGAGGAGGAAGCGATGGCGAAGAGAATGTGGCGGCGCGTGGTGGGGGAGACGCGTGAGGTGATTGATAGATTGGTGGGGTGAAACGTGGCAGAGGATGGGGCCCACAGGATGAAAAGGAGATAGAGGTTGAGGAGTAAAGAGAGGAAGAAGAGGAACGATTTGAAGGAGACAGAGAATGAGAATGAGAACGATGATATTGTTGGTGTTCTAAGGAAGCTGGAACTAGAACTAGAACTAGGACTAGGAGTAGGCATTGTTGTGTCTGAGTTTGAGACAGGCAATGTACTAGGTTCTTTTTTTCTTCGATGGAACATCGTTAGTATTTTAAATTAACGTTAAAGAGTGAGTGAGGAACACGGAAACGCAGACAAACCTAATCAACCGCCAAGTTACGGTTACTTTAATAAACTTTCCAGTTTCCATAGAAGAAAGTGTTTATTGTTGTTCCTGTCAGAGACAGGAGCTCTTTCTACAGTTATAAAAGTGTCCTTGGTGGAACAGCGACTGTGAGAAAATGAAGGGTGTGTTTCTTAAATGGGCCCATTGGGCTAAACCCATAGATAACCCAAATTAGTACAGTGCTCATAGCCACAACACTACCTGTTTCGATTATTAGTACTAGTCATGCTACCGGATGGGTTTGTTGATATGAGTTTAGTAACGGGAAAAGTTCGCCTATTAACAAATCATAGGGACATATGTCATAAAAAAAACATATTCTTCTACAAATCACATGAATATATGTGATAAAAAAATTCACAAGGGCATAAGTTATTCTAAAGAAATCACATGGGCATTGGTGAATTTTTTTTTTTTTTAATTTTTCATGGAATGATTAAAAAATATTTATTACTTCATGAATTTTCTTATATGATTTTTTTTACGTAGTCTAAACTCTAAAGGATGATGCTAGTTAGAGCATGTACCATGTTTTACATTTCTTTAAGCTTGTTGTACATATAGTTTTTATCAAATATATAATAAAATAGACAAAACATTTTCTCATGTTGCATGAGAATCATGCTGTGACACTTCGATTTACGTGCAAAGTTTTTTTTTTCATTTTTTAATAAGTGTGGGCCCACCACTAGTTAAGTCACAACATGAGAATTCATTTCTCACGTAACATAAAAAAATCAAACCCCAATAAAATATCTATGGTTAGTTTATACTATGGGAACAGATATAATTATAGATTAGCTATGCCATGTTGCGTTTGAAAGAAAAATAAATGCAAGGCAAAGTTAAACATCAACTTAGATTTGTTAATAGTTCCTTTTCTCTTTATCTGACGGGGATTCTTGCAGTATTTCCATCTTAGAGTATTGAGGAATCCACAAGGACACGCACTGGCACATTTGAAGTTTTTGGTTCACTGCAATTTTAATAGGAGATATAGAATAACTTTCAAGTATAGTATGATAAGAAAACATCATTCAAAATATCCATAGGAATAATTTGAGGATTTTATTTTTATTTTTTGTCAAGCATCATGATGCTAAAATATCGGAATATCAAACACCTTGGGATATTTGGATTCTTGAACAATGAATATACGTTTGCAGTGGTTCCTTAACACTGTAAAGAGGGTTTTCAAGTTCAATTCTATGTCCTTTCAAAATAAGCTGAAAGCCTGCAATTCTTTAGTATTCAACCTCCCACTTCGTAATGAACTGCTCGTGTTTGATTTAATATTCAAAGATCAAATGTTGCATTTTGACAGAAGTTCATTGTGAACTGGCTGAATAGATACTCCTCATGCGGACCACAATGAGACCTTATTAATTGTTAGTTTAGGCTTCATATCAAACAATTCATCAGACCACAGTAAGGGCAGCAGTTTCTTTCTGATAATCTTCCTTCTTTGATTTGTATAAGAATGACTAGCGAATGTGGGGCAGAGACAATAATGATACATAGTTTTACCCTGACATAATTAAATAGAGGTTGTTTACTAGATTTGAACTCATAATCTTTCAATCATGAAGGAACAGCTTTAGCTCTAGTTCGCCCCTTTGATTTGTATAAGAATAGTCTTAGAAAATTTATGATGAGTCCTTTTCCATGTTTCATGTTTATGAGCGATGAGAAAATAGTCATAAAAATATCCATTGTCAATAAAAAGGACCGACCCAGTTCAAATACCCACTTCGTGAGTGTCTGGGGAAGGGAATACTCTAGGCAGCCTTTCCCCTACTTTTTTCAGAGAGGCTGATTCGAACCCGCAACCTGACACACCACGGCAAGCAAGCTTACCGCTGAGCCAAGCCGGCCCTTCAAAAATATCCACTATGAGTGAGGAAACAAAACTTCCTTGAAAGAAAAGCAACAATGTTTGTACAATTATTAAAAAATGAAGTGACCATTCCTCCAAGAAACTATGGAGGAATACTGAACACAACGATTATTAAGGGAGTTCAGAGCTTGCGATGTCAAAGGTAAATGTGATTGCTCCAGGTGAAATTGGCTTTCAGCAAGTCAACAGCAATAGTTTTTCAATCAACAGTTGATCATGATCATACTATTCTGATGAAAATAGATGAAATCAAGAGTTAACAAAATGTGATTCTTCTGCCTTTGTACAATATCTTAAAAGAATAGAGCAAGGTAGTGTTAACTATTACTGTCTATTCTTACAAGGGATGAAGAAATTGAAGGCAGAAAATATGCGGTGGTGGTAGTTGCTTGCCAAACACCAGTTTCCCTTTTATTCCTTACTAGATAGTTTTCATATACGAGACATAGTACGTTGACCCTCAACTGTAAAAAAAAAGGGGTTCACCATGCACATCTCCTCTGAAAACAAGAAAAAGAATGGACTTGTAAATAATAGAAACAGCAAAATCCAAATTTCAACATGAAAGAGAAAAGATTCTTTTAAAAAACATCCAAATTTCAACATGAATTATGCAACAAAGGGTCTTATCTTATTTGTCATGTAGCAGAAGAAAATGGTAAAAAAATGAGGAACTACAGGCATCTGGCAGGAGGCACTGAATTAATATACAGTTGTTTGATAACCATTTGGATATTATTAAGGTGATAAAAGTAGGATAGACATCGAGTAGAGGTATTCAGATCAATTAATTTGAAAAAAAAAAAAATGTTTTATAATAAAGAGGTATTTATCTTACCCTCTGTATGCTGAATTGAAACTGACTCTGATGCAACTCGAATCTGTTCAAACCTCCTGCTCCTTTATATCTCATGCCTGTTACCTCTTACATTTCCTACATATAATGCAAAACCATTTTCATTTATTTGTTTTGATCTAAAGGCAAATAATGCCTTGACTGTGCAACTTGTTAAAAGCTCTAATAGATTGGTATCAATCAACTAAGTAGTAAGGTTTGGAATAACTATCTATCTAGCTGCATTAAAATTCTCTCACGCATTCATAAGACAAACAAATCTGTTGATTAAAAATTTGGGAACAAAACAATGTATTCGCAAAGGTCCAGTGATTACCTTACCAGTCAGGACCATATCTTGCATGGAAAAGATAATGGTCGTAGTTAATATAAGTTCCTTGCTCCTTGAGGATCATAATCATATGCTTCACCAGCTTTCACAAATCTACCTTTCACACGTTTTCTTGTATCAGCCCTTGCTTTGCGAGAAGCATATCTTATTTGCTTACCGAACCTACACAAAAGAAATGAGCATACTACATTAGGAATTTGCACCATGAAATACTTTGCTAAGAGCTGAAGATACATTACCTTCTAGTTTTCTTTTTCTCATTGTATCTCATTTTAGCTTTCTCCCTGGCTTGTGGGCATGAAACCTCGAAATTTGGTTCCCACGAGGACTCACCAGTCAGAAACACTCGTGATAATCCACAATCTTGATAATCAGTAGTACTACTTTCACCAGTGATGTTGGCTAGTGAAAGTGACATGCTTGAATGAACTTGGCCCTGAGGAAATCCTAGGTTGATGTTTTCATTGAAGCTAGGATGCATAAGTGCATAATTTGGATTACTGTTGATTCCCTGCATCACAATAGTTGAGCTATCAGCCCTGGACGACTGAAAAGCCATATAATCTTGTTGAACTAATGATAATGAAGCCTAAAACAATCACATGGGTTACAATTAGCTTTATGCAATTGCATCACAAGTAAACCATGCATGGATAAGAACTTTTTGAGAGCAGAATAATAAAAGAAGATAAATTTGCTGGTAACCTCCATGGCACTCTCAATAAGAGCATTGGATTCTGTAACTGATATGTTGTTTTCCATTAATTGACAGTCCATTCCTCCATTATCAAGGGAGTATCTTGTGGCAATTTGAGAACAGTCAAATATTTCAGCACTATTTTCAAAGTTAAATTCAACATTATCCATGTTGAAAACATCGCCATCACGGATTACTAGATCATTGAGATTCGGACATTCCTGCAGCTAAAGATTTGAAAAAAAAAATATAATTATAACAAAAAACTTGGATCAAATTTCGGTTAAGGAGGATAACAACAGAGTATTGCTAGGAGGACTGGTCAAACATACAAAGTACGTAACTACTTCTGACAGTGCAAGTTCTAACCACTTCTGTCATTATTATAGTACGTTACCCTGTGAAATGATGAAATACACTATTTACATGTCAATCAACTGAGGGAGTTATGTTTAAAACTAATACACATATGTTACTAATGACCAAAAAGAAAACCAGTAGAACGTTATACCTTTGGCAAGTTCTGGTAATTTGGATTTGGTGGAATAATGGAAGATTGATCCATCCAAGGTTCATATTCAACACATGATTCTATTTCATTCAATTTGCCACTCACCAAACCAAGGGAACCATCATTATCTTGTTGCTCCAAACACTTGCTAGTGCAGCTGTCATTTTTAGGCAATGTAGTATTAATAAGTGATCCCCAACCATGATCTGAACCACCTAAGGAAGTAGGTGCATCAAGCACAAAGGACATGAACCTAGGAAACTCAGTAAAAGAGGGACAACCCGTGTAACAATTCAAAGCCTGACGCCTATGTCCCAGCATTGAACAACCATTTTGGTCCCAATCACAACCTTGACACAGAGACAATTTATCATCCATGCAGTGGACAATTGCTGGCAGAGAATTGCACTTATCACACAGCAGAGAACGTGAATGCCTGCGAGACAAAGCATTTGCAGCATGCACACACACATCACAATCCAAGCACAAACGTGCAGAATCTGCCTTGCAATAAACCACAGCTCTTACAACCCCACAAAACTCACATAGAGGTTCCATGATCCTCTAATATCACTCGAAAATTCAGCTTTGTCAACGTAGCTCCAAACCCTTTTCACCATTTCAAGCAAACAAAGAAGAAATCAAATCACCATTAGAAGAACATAACAAAACAAAACAAAACAAAACACCCCTTTTAAATAAAAAGCATAATAAATCAAAATTTAATCCAAACATTAGAATAATTTGTTATAAAAATTTACCATAATCCTCTCCCAGTAATGGATGGAGCAAAAAAAAAAAAATGAAAGATCTGGGAACACAAATGAAAGGTTCTGTTGGGGAATGGGAGAGAATGAGAGAGAGCTTAGACAGTTACATTTGTTGTTATTTATACATGATCTTAGGTTAGATAGGTGTCAAACACGTGGCGAAAATTGAGCTAAGGAAATAGATGAATGTGTGGTGACGTGGAGAGTGTGATGGTGGAAGAGTTCAGCCTTTTAACTCGGAAACTGTATCTGCTAAATTAAGTGGAAGCAGATTTTTATGCGTTCATTCTGAATGGAAAACACACGTGGGATTTTGAGCCAACACTTCTCTCGTTGTGATTCAGTACCATACCAACGGGTTACTTTCTTTTAGCCGAAAACAAGGGTCACAGATAATGCTGTGTTGCCAAACTTGAACTCACCGTACGTACTATAAATTTAATTATGTTATGAGTTGAAATATGTCATATGAGTTGAAATAACTTTAATTATCTACTTATTCTTGAGAGAGAAAAAAAAGCCTAGCTGACGACCCATGTAAAGTAAAACTAAACTCATGATTTGTTCTGCAACGGCCTTCAGTACCTAATTGTATACGGATTGACTTTCAAGAGCTAATTAAGGAATTATTTTCTTAGGTCTCTTATTCCCTTACACAACTCATTCTTGGTACACGATAGTGATTCAATTCCTCATGTACACGAGTGAAGTAGTGAATAAAACAATTACGCTTTTTCTCTTCATATTATTAAGAAATATTTTTTTACTTAATATACTCGTCTTCAAACAAACATCTTAATCATATATTTTTATAAGTTTTTCAAAGCCATTATATCCTTACACATTTTTTTTTTCGAGGTTATAAGGAATTGAACATAACACCCTACACTACACACTCCTAACATACACACCCCACACCAGTAGGCTAACACTAGTGGTTATCCTTACACATTATATCTTTTATTGTCTATTTGGTGTTTTTTTTTTTTTTTGAGCTATTTGGTATGTCTTTTTTTAAGCTTCTTTTATCCTTAAAAGCATAAATTTAGCCAAATGTATTTTTATAAAAATGTTAATTATAAAAAAAAATTAATAGTGAAGAAAATAAATTAAAAGCTCATACGAGGAGCTCTTTTTTAAAAAATATATGTCAACTTTTTTGACTCATCATGTTTATTTTATAATTTTACATTTATTCTAAATTTATATTTATAAATTTTATCCTTCCTAATAATGCATCTTAATAAGAAATTATTTTATCTTCTATCCTTCAAAATCATCAAAACAACTTTATATAATTACTAAACAGCTTTTAACTTTATTTTTAAATTTTTTTTTTTTTAACTTTAGTTTGAAAGTAGCTTTTATCTTTAAAAAAAGAGAGGCGTCTAATAGGCTCTTAATCATACTTGAGATAACACTACGGTAACTCCTCTAGAGTTTTGTTTCATATAATTGCCTCCTTGAACACTCGTATAGTGTGATACTTTACCCTTGAAGGAATACAAACCGCTCATCACCCATGCTTGAAAAGAAGAAATTCTATGAGAATAGTTGAGTTTTGACTTTGCAATTCATTAAATAATATTTAGAATTTAATCTAAAGGCATATTGTATAACAATTACCCATTGTACATGCGAGTTACAGTTAGCTAAATATATTTTAAAATAATATTAATTTCACCTTTAAAAATAAGGCATTAGGTTTATAGTATTTTCATTTATATGATTTTTATTTAATATATTTCTTTTTAATATGGCACTTTATTACTCACAGATAAATTTGCAACAATGTTTCCCTGAAGTAAGAGTCATGTAACTGTCAACTCCCCTCAAATGAGGCTTCTTTAAGTATTCATGGGTTATTAATTAAGAGTGGGCAAATCTATGTTTTAGAATGGGTCTGAGATGATACAAACTTAAATACCACCCATCATAGTCAAATATTCAGACAAACTAATTACTTGGTTGGCATATTCAATCAACCATGACTCTGATAACACTATTATGCGAGAGCCCAAAAAAAGGGAGGCTAGCATCCATATATCAATAGTGGACAAGTCTTAGTTCTAGAATATGAGATCAGAATGATAAATTCAAACACCAATCATCGTATCCAAATACTCAGCCTAATCAGTTACTTAGTTGGCATATGCCAATCAGCCATTTGCTTTGATTATACTATTATGTAGCCAGAGAACCAAAAAAATGGAGGAAACTATTAGTTACATATCAATAGATTAAGTGACAAACCATAGTAAGTGGATTAAGCATCACATCTTATCTCAACTCAAAACCTTAAGATGTTAGATTTTATGAGTCATTTCACTTATAAGTATTTTTTAACATGCTTGGTTTTATTTTTTCTTCTATATTTTTTTCTTTTTTGTCTTCTAACAAATTTTTTTTATTTAGATATGTTTGATCTTTTTTTTTCTTATATTTTTCTCGCTTTTAGTCTTCTTTATCACTATTAAAATAAATAAATAAGATAAGAGAAAAATAAAAGAAAAGAAAAATAAATCATTGTTGTGAATTTCCAAGATATTTGATGTTGTTTATTTTTCTATTTTCTTGTCCTCTATATATTTTTTCTCTTTGTTTATACATATTTAGTCTTATTTCTTTCTGTCTTTTGTTTATTTTCCTTTTTAAACAATTTTTAGTTTTAGCCTTTTCTGCAATTATTATAAGTTTCCAACATATTTGGTCTTATTTTATTTATTTTTGGTCTTGAGTCTATTTTCTTCTTTTTGATTTATACATATTTGATTTTTTCCTTCTATTTTCATTTTGTTATTTTTAATCTTTTGTATAAGCATTGTAAATTTTTAAAATATTTGGTCTTATTTATTCTTATAATTTTTTCTTGTCATGTGTCTATTTCCATTTTCTAATAAGGGTAAAATAGGCAGATTAATTTAGTTTCTAACAATGAGTTGGGAAGGGAAAACTGTAATGCCCCATTATAGAACCAGTTTGTTAACATCGCATATGATATTCAGCATGGTTTCAATCACAATAATTGAATTAGAATTTACAGTTAAAAATGTTTTTCTGTGCTTTTTACTTTGTTGAATAAATATTGATTCTGGATATAAATAATTCAAATACGTAATTGCAACTTATTAATAATGTGGAAATATCTTATATGTGCTAACATCATCAACCATGAAGCCCCTATAAGCTAACATGGTGTGAAACTCTTACTTTTTGACTCTGAAACTGTTATTGTTCCTGTTCCCCAAAGTTGTTCCCACTCAGGGAAGGTTGTTCCCCCTCTCTGGGAAGGTCATTCCTCCTTTGGGAAGGTCATTCCCCCTCTCTTAAAGGTTGTTCCTGCCCCTGCTTGCGGAACAGCCTTGACAGTAAGCAAAATAAAGTTCAAACAGACTCAATTCGACATAGAATAGAGAATATTTTGCTGCTCAAAAATTTTAAAATTTGGGGGCAAGAAACTAGACTCTTGGGGCTTTAAAATGATATATAATCTGCCCCATTTGGTTAAGAATCGAGCAAGTTATGAACAATCTAAGGTGACTGTAACACCCCGTATGCATCCGATTTTTTAACATGTCATCTTATTAAGCCACGCTTAATTAAAAATGCGGAATATCTTTTCATGTTCAATTATGACGTCATTATTCTTAGCCAATTTGATTACTTAATTCATTTTTCAAAACACTGACTGTATGTAAATTGCAAGAATACTTCTAACTGAAATACCTCAATATATAATACCAGTGAGTATCTAAAATCACGGAACTACAACACGTAGTCCGGACATAATCCTAATACATTATTACAACTCGAATCTAAAACAAGACATAGTCAATCAATGTGGCATGGACAATCCCCATGCTCACCAAATAAGGCAACATAGCCAAGCATAGTCTCAACAATGGCAACATAATAATAACAAGCTAATAGCATATCATCAGCATATATAACCCAACATCCAAATATGTCGGCTTATAAATAGCAATATCAACTAAGCTCCGGCCTCCTACTGCTGGAGGTCTCAACCCCGGTATTACCTGAACCTGAAAATGGTGCCCCAAACGTGGGGTGAGATCTCTAAAAAGAAATCTCAGTAAGACAAGGGGTCCTCAAGGATCTTCCACCCCAAGCTCACTTACATGTGCAATATAAGTTCTAAAAATAGTTTAACAATATAAGTTCCAAAACTCAATGCAGTGCAACAGATAATCATGCCATGTGTGTTATCACTATTCTACTGGCCAGAAAAATGCAGGAATACATCTATTACCTATAGTTAGTACAAGGAACATCGCTTGCACATCACCCACAGCCTCACCCTCTTGTATGTATCACATACTCAGGCTTACCGTATAGGTGGAACACCACATGCATATCATAAAGGCACACACATATAACAGCTCAACATCATTTATCAAAATAATACATGAAAACCACATCATGCATATAAACCATCCCCCCAAGGGACATGGTTGAACCAACAATGGCAAAATCGAGGACACGAAACTTGAACAATCACGAATTACTGTTCACAAAGTGAGGAAGTTTTCATGATTTTGAATGATTTGAAGCTTGAAACTTGAAGCATTGGTTATATAGAAGCCATTCAAGGTAAGATAGCTTAATTTCTATGGTTTTAATGCTTGGTTCCATGATTCTTTGTTCATGGATATATTAGGGGGAAAGCCATGGATTGTGAAAATTGAATTTGATAGTGTAATGGTGTGTTTATAAAAGATTATGGTTATAGAGTATGAATGCAACTTTGGGTGTGTTGGAAATTTGAAAATGGTTTGGAAACGTTATATATTATTTTCAGCCAACCTATGATTTTGGGGATTTGTTATGTTAAACTTACATGATGGATATAATAGACTTATGGTGAGTTGTGAAATTGATTTAGATGGGATAAATCATGTCAATGTTGCATGAAAGTTTAAAAATCCTTCTTGACTTGCCTAGGTGTGCCTTCAGCCTATGTGGTGGAAAAGGGACTTGGAATTGTGTTAATCTTCATTGATTGATGGAAGAACAAATACCATATTGGTTGTTGAGGTTCAATGTAAGAATCCATTGACACTTGTTGGAAAATCCCTTTGTATGCCTATTACATGCTCTCGGCCTTCTTGGCCCTTTTGTAGGGAAAATTTGTATTTTGTGGATTGAATGAGACTTTGGTGGTACCTTGGTGTCTTGTGATATATATGCGAGATAATACCTTGATTATATTTGTTTTCTTGAACTATGTAATATGCTTAGTTTTATCCTTTAGCCTTATATATGAAAGTGGGCTTAATGATCATAACTATAAATATGATGATAATGAATAATGCTAAGAGTCAAAAAGTTAAATGCTATGTGAATTGAAGATCCCATGAATTATTGGTCATGGAATGCTAAAGAAAAGTGTTAAGTGCCTAAAGGTTAAGTTGTGGGATTAATATTTCATAAGAGTTTAATGACTCTAATTATGATTATGGTTGGGAAGTTATAAATAATAAACATTCTTCAATGTAGTTAGAACATAATAAAGTATAAAATGGACTTTGGCTCTCCTATGGGCATGACACGGTCTTGTGTAGGAAAATTAGACAAGAGTTGAGTTTTAATTGTTTAATTGCTATAGCAACTAACTGTGGGCTAAGTTAAAGTAGTATAGTTCAACCCTAAGTACATGGCCCTCGGGCTTAATGAAGATATAATTGTGTTTTAGGGTCGTTTGAACTATAAGTTTGATAAGTGGACTTAATTAAGTGAATTGAATAACCTATGTTTGAACCCTAAATGGACCTTTATGGTCACAGTTGGACAATTGCTTGTGAATCAAGTAAATGAAGTATATAACTAGTGATAGGGGCTAATGAGAGCCCTAGGTCACTTTGAGATTATGCAAGTTGTAAGGTGTGTCCTTACACATTGTCTAAGCTAATAGGTTAAGTTATGATAAATTGAGGTGTGAAAGGAAAATGGTGCCTAGGCCTATGGCTTCGGTCATATATAAGCATTTGTGGGCTTAGAGACTTTGTTAATCATCAATTGGTACCTAGGATACACCCTTTCTCCTAGTGTAGGTATGTAAGTGAAACCATGTGGTTGCTTGCACAAGTAATCACCTAATTATAGTCCTATATGTTAAACTTTGAAAGAATTAGTAATGACTTGTTATTGACATGTAATTGGTAAATTAATATGTGAAGTAAGATTATGATAAGGTGAAATGGCATTAAATCAATTGGTATGTCATATATGTAAAGTAAAGGAATCACACAAGTGTGAATATCTTGAAATTATACTTGACGGTTGATCTATTAAACAAATTTTTGACAATAATTCCTCCTCTAGGTCTATATCTAGAGACTCTGCGATTGTGGATCAAACATTGGAAGGGGAGTTTTAGATTTCTTACTAAACAAGTAAGCATTTAGTGAAAATTCTATAAGGTAAGCTCTATGTTTAATGAGTCTTTTCCTACTTGAGTGCTCCACCATGGTTAGTAGACTATGGTTGGATTGTATGATTGTATTTGATGCTTTGTATAGATGCATTCATATAGAGCTATATGATAATATAATATGTTTTGTTCTGATGCGATTTTTGTAAATGATCCTTGGCCATTGATTGCACGTGCGCTGATGTCTGCTTGGGGTCCTCCCTCGAGACTGACTGTGTACATCTCTGATATATTCTGGTTCCGCTTGGGGTCCTCACTTGGGAACATGTGCGTTGATTTTCGCTTGGGATCCTCCCTTGAGAATGAATGCTGCTCAAGAATTTTGAAATTTGGGGATGTTAGAAACTAGACTCTTGGGCTTTGAAATGATATATAATATGCCCCATTTGGTTAAGAATTAAGCAAGTTATGGACAATCTAAGGTGACCATTCTTGGCAGAGAAAAATTTGATAGCACTTGGTTGTATTATGATGGTTAAGGATGTCTTCCCATTTTTAAGAGGTACCTAATTGACCATTCCGCAACATTCATCATGAATAAAATTTAATCATATACAAGATATCAAAATATTCATCTGATCCACAATTGCATTTCAAGGTGTGCATCTTTTGTATAGTTAATATTACAAAATATGGCACTAGGTCCTCCAAAATAATACATAACTCAATGTCTCTCTCACTTGACACAAATACATACATGATCAAATATGCAATGCTCTAAGATACAAAATACAAAATATATCTCAAAATATGATCCTAGCATGCTCTCATGTCAAAGGGTGCAAAATCCAAAACATGAGCGCTATTGTTCCCTATTCGGGTCTCCTGCCATGGGAACCACCATTTGTGCCACTCGTGGTACCTGAAAAATAATCCCCACATGAGGTGAGATACAATCTCAGTAAACTCAATATCCTTGAAAACTTCTCCAACCCTTGAGCTCAATTCATTAAATACAGGAATTAAAATAGAATCAAGCACATCCGAGAGAATACACATAAGGGATTCACACATCTCATCCATATACATGACTTATACATATAGCACACCTGAGAGAATACACACAAGAGATTGAAATCTCTTATATGGCACTTCCAAGAGAATACACACAAGGGATTCACATTTCTTAGGTTTTATCCACTTAGTCTTGTTCCACATGACTTTGGCACTAAGAGAAGTCCATATTTCACATCCACCTGGTCAAGGATTTATCCAATCATGCAGTAATACATAACATATTCATCATTTCATAGATCAAGCATTGAAACCCAATTCCAACACCAATACACACCATGTCATACAAACCATTACTCCTCATGGAATATGATGGAACAATAAAGGAAATTTTTTTCCCAAAGTCCAAGAGTTTACCCTTTTGGAAGCTTCTTTCTTACCTTTTTTTCTTCTTCAAGCAACTCAATCACCAAGGCCAATCAAGCAAAACCTATTGCATTATGGTGAACAAGTGATCAACAACTCATAAAACACAGAAACATTATGTCAATGACTATAGTTTCTCATGAATACTCGACCTTTAAACTTACCCTCTTAGGTAAAAAAATTATAAGAATTTCAATCTTGAACCAATGGAGTTTCCAATGGCGTTTCCTCAACCAACATCTCACTTGAAGCAACTCTACAACACAAAAAAATGTAGCAACAACCATCACAAACCATCCAAAATCACTATTTATGCTATTACTATTCATCCAAAACTTAGATTTTTCATTTTTCCATAAAAACTTGAAAGGAGCTGGATTTACTTACCACCAATCGCCCTATGATGGAAAAAGGAAGGTCATTCAAGCTCCTATGAGCTCCAAACCGCTCAAAACCCCCAAAATCTGTATGAATCTCGAAACCTTGACGGAAATAAATCTCTTTCCACACTGTACCTCACTCTAAGATAAGGCTAGAAATAGGTTCCTCTCGAAATTTTACATAAGTTAGGCTTTGGAATCACTCGATTTCGTGGAGTATAAAGCTATGGATTTTTGAAGCTTTTGTCTTTTCCTGCAATGGTGGGTGCAGGTTTGAGGAAGAAGAAAGTGTCTTGGGTTGTGACTTTTTGGAAATAAAAGGAAATTTAAAACAAAACAACTACAGACACAATCTGGGCATAACAACACCAACAACATCATCCCTCAAAACGGATTCACAATATGTTGGAGGCTTTGTGAATTCTTGCAAATCCCAGTCGAAGGTATGAGCATGACCAGCTAGAGTATCCGCAAGACGATTTCCTTCCGTGTAAGTATGGGAAACATGAACAAGCCATTCCTTTTGCAGATAATGACGAATATGATGAACCAAAGAAGCCAATGGGTGTTCTTGGTTACAGTCTTTAATAATATAATCAATAGCCACCAACGAATATCCTTCCAACTGTAAGAAAGCTACCTCATCCAAGGTATTTTGAGAAACCAACAATCCAACTCCCAGTATCATCCTTGAGAACACCCCCAAAACCAGTACGCATTCCTCCCATTGTACAAGACCCATCTACATTGATCTTTATCCAACCATCCGGAGGAAAAGTTCAATGAATATATCTCTCCTCTTTATTCCTTCGTTGAATACCAGAAGATATAAAAAGGATTCTATACTGTAGCACATAGTCATGGTAACACCAAATTTGGCGAACTATGCTATAAGCATTAGTCTGAGTTCCTTCAAAGATGGTTTTATTTCTGGTATTCCAAATGAACCAGCAAGCAATATCAAAAATCAAAGGCCACTCCCGAGTCTCCCCCATATCCCCAACCACGAGATCTGACTGCACCCAATCACTGAATGGTTGGGAGAAAAAACTTCTTTGTTTATTCTGCACAACAAGGTGTTTCCAAACCTCTCTTGAAATATGGCAATCCCGAATTGCATGGATTGAATTCTCCTCTGATACTAAGCATTTGGAGCACATGTTTGATTCAGTCATATGCCTCTCAACACGCTTAGCATTTGTCAAGAGTTTATCCCCAACAAAGAGCCAAAGAAAGCACTGGAATTTCTCTGGAACAGGCCATTTCCAAAAAAAAATCTCAAGGAAATATATTATTTATCACTTCTGTTTGCGTAATGAAAGAGTATACTGTCTTCACTGAAAACTTATTGTCACTTATCTCTGCCCAAATCACCTTATCTGGACCATCTTGCAAGAAAGGAGGCACAAGGTTTTGTATTTCTTGCAAAACTGAGTTTGGCACCGGATGCTGAAATAAATTCCAGTTCCAACTCCCTTGACTATTTGCACACCCAGCCACCGTCCATGAAAGACTATCTTCAGGAATCGTTTGCACCGCAAGCTGAGAAAGAGGAAGACAATTAGGAACCCAACGATCATTCCAAAAGGACATGTTCTGCCCTTTGCCAAGAAGAGCGCGAGAATGATCCACCACTGGTTGACAAATTCTAGATATCCATTTCCAAAGATTTGACCTAGATTAGGAGAATTTTACATCAGGAAAAAGTTGGGTCCCCACTTTTTATTTATTTTTGAGAACTTTACACCACAAAGCTTCAGTATCAGTCATCAAACCATAAGCCACTTTCATAATCATAGCTTGGTTCATCTCTCTCATTTGTCTAATCCCTAGACCATCGTCCTGCTTCTTTCTACATAAGGTGTTCCAGGAGACTAAATGAGTCTTCTTATAATCCACCGTATCTCCCCAAATGAAACCTCTAGTTTTGCGCTCCATGTCATCACAAGTAGTTTTTGGGATTATGGAAGTTTGCATCGGATATAGAGGAATTGTAGATAGCACAGACTTAGCCAAAGTCACCCTACCAGCAAGAGACAAATTCGATTGCTTCCAAGAATTTAATCTTCTGTGAATTCTATCAAACACATAGCTAAATGATCTTCTCCCAATTCTTCTATGATGAAACGGGATACCCAAGTATTGCCCCAAATCAGATGTTAAGGAAAATCCCATCTGCTCACTGATTTCTTGAGCACGATTGTGATGGATATTTTTAGAAAAAAAGATCTTACTCTTTTTACTGCTCACCCTATAACCTGAAGCTTTACAAAAATAATCCAAGACTTTCAAAATCAGACCAGCTTGCTTAGTTGAAGCTTCTGCAAAAATTAACAAATCATCTGCAAAAAATATATGTGATATAGGAGGCCCGTTTTTCTTAAGAACAATATGCTTCCAACCTGCATGGGATATTGCAATATTAATTAGATGACCAAGCCTCTCAATACATAACACAAAAAGATATAGTGAGAGAGGATCTCCCTGGGGAAATCCTCTCGTAGGATAAAACTCCTTAGTGGTGGACCCATTCCAAAGGATGTTCATAGAACAAGTCGAGACACAGCTCATGATATGATGAATGAGATTGATGGAAATTTAAGATCATGAAGAGTATTTTCTAAAAAATCCCATCCTAGTCTATCATATGCTTTCTCCAAATCAATTTTGATAGCCATCCATCCTTGCTTGCCTTTCTTTGCACGCATCGAATGAATAATCTCCTGGGCAATAATGATATTATCTGATTGATGCCTCCCTTTCACAAAACTGCATTGATTGGGCATGACTATTGATAAACCCTTAGTTCATCAGGTTTTTCAGCATGAATTAGTATCATTTTGTGTGATTAAATGATGGAAAAGAGGTTAATGTCCTGGCAAGTCATCAAATACAAGTTCTGGAAGCTTTGTTAAAAAATTACATTGTTTTGTAGGGAAATGAAGCTTAAGGAACAACAGAGAGAAGGAAGAAGATTTTGAAGAGTGGGAGAATGCTAAGTGTTGAGCGCTAAAACATCCACACAGAACGTTTTAGCTCGCTGCTGCAAGATGAAGGCAAAATTTGCTGGTGCCAAGCGCTAAAACGTCCACATAAAACGTTTTAGCGCTCTGCTGTTCAAAAACTCTCGGGTCTCGAACGCTAAAACGTTCAATATAAGCGTTTTAGCGCTCTGCTATTGGAAAAGTTTCTGGTCTTGAACGCTAAAACGTCAAAGTCAAACGTTTTAGTGTTGAAGACAGTTAAAAGCAGTTGGGCATTCGTCAAAGTTGAGCGCTAAAACGTCCAACATGGAACGTTTTAGTGCCCAAGTCAGTTTTTGGTTGTTTTTCAGTCGTATTTTTTAACTCTATAAAAGGCAAGGGCCTTCACATTCTGAAAATAGATCTGATATCTAATATCCTATCTCATATCCTCTGATCTGACTTTTCATTTTCTCTGACTTTCCAAATTTTTTAGGATTTAGCTTTTATAATAGTTAGTACATTTTATGTAATTTCAATTAAAGATTGAAGACTCAACCATCATGACAATTGAGTTTGATCTTTCATCTTCTCTTGTTATTTCTTTTATTATGTCTGAGTAGAGTCCTTTATAGTTTGATTTCAGTGGAACTCAAGTAAGAATTTATGAATGGATGATTGAATATTATGTTTGTCTTTATGTGATGATATGAAGTTGTCTGTATCAATTCTTTCCATCAAGGGAGTAGTGTAGAACAGGGATGTTTATATTATTCCTATAACTGACAACTTTATCATCAGTGTTCTAGTATTCAAGTGATTGATGCTAGGATTCTGATGTAATCTTAAAGACCTTAGTGTTTAATTCATGTATTAAGAAGGGAATCACCAAGGGATTGGGGTTTCTGATTAATGTATCAATCAGGATAGTAAGGGATTACATCTTGATGATAAGAAAAAGGTTGATTAACATCATATGGGAGATAATTCATAGTAGGATTGATTCTTTTATAAGTTCATGCTTGAGGGATATTGATGTCTGACTACTTGTTTAAATTAAAATTCACATTTTATTTTTTTTACAAGTTTTTTAATTCAATTCAAATCAATTTCTGGTGACAGCAATCAATGCAATTAATAACTTTTTGGTTGATTCAACTTAAGTATATATGGTTAGTTGGTGTTTGAACATAAATCCTCGTGGGAATGATCTTTACTCATCATTTTATTACTTGTGTGACTAGTACACTTGCTAAATACACAACAACTATGCTAGGCATAAGGTCCTTTCAATCGATTGGCAATTTCTTTGGTGACTACTTTATAAATGACATTACACAAGCTTATTGGCCTGAAGTGTTTAAACGATTTAGGGGTCTCAAGCTTCGGAATCAGACACAATAGCGTCTGATTAACCTCCTTAATTTTCATGGGATCCTCAAACACATCTCTAATGAAACTGTACACCGATGGTCCAATTAGATGCCATTGGGATTGAAAAAAAAATTGCATGTAAACCGTCCACTCCAAGAGCTTTGTATGATCCCATTTGGGCAACAACTATCTTGATTTCTTCCACATCCGAGGTTCTACCAATGCGATGAAGAAGGTTTGATTGTATCTCAGGGAAGCAGTTTGAAATGGGCAACAGAGGCTTCTGGAGGCAGTCTTCTCGATACAGATCTTCAAAGTAAGCAACTCACATGTCCTTTAATTGGTTGATATCACCAATCCATTCTCCGTTGTCATCCTTCAAAGCTTCAATTCTATTCTTCCTTCTGCGCACCACAGTAGATGAATGGAATAAACGAGTATTACGATCCCATTAGAGATCCATTGGAGATGAGATTTTTGGAACCAAGTGAGTTCCTCTCGAAGGTAAATAGTGTTCACTTCATTCCAAAACTCCTTTTGTAACCTCTCCAGAGAACTACTAGGTTGTTGGCAAAGACTTTCATCAATACCACGTAACCGAGCATGGAGAATCCTCTTTTGCTGCATCGTAACTTTGAAAGTCTCCTAATGCCAGGTCGTCGCTTTCTTTCTAAATTTGGTACTTGCCTCCTTCCATGTCACCCTTTCTGGCCAACTATCCTTGACAACATGATGAAACTCCTCATGAGTTAACCAAGCTGCCATGAATCTAAAGGGCCTTTGTTCTAAAACGTTGATTTTGTTTTCCTATTCCAAAGCATAATCGGTATATGATCTGATCTGTAGAAAGGCATATGAGTAACCATGCGATCAGGAAAGGACACATTCCAAAGGTCATTAGCAACCACACTATCTAATCTTTCTTGCAATCTGCCTCTTTGCCAAGTGAACTTAGGACCTTGATAACCTACATCCGCAGGCTACAAGACAGTAGACAATCATTAAAGTCTTGCATGCTGCGCCAATTTGGTTCCCCTCCCCCAAACTTTTAGTTCAAATGGAGGTAGGAGTTAAAATCAACCATGAGCATCCATGGCAGATTAACTGTCTTTCGCAGCTGGATTAGATTCTCCCACAACCGTCTTCGCTCTTGTCTTCGAGGACTACCATAGACAAAAGTGATGAACTCCTCCTTATGTTTATGGACCCAAGAGATTCTGGTATGAATGAATTGAAAATGGGACTGCACTATCTCTATCTTGACAACTTATGGATCCCAAAGCAACCATACACCTCCCAAAAATCCTACTGCATCATGATGGAAATAGCTTGGTAAACCTAGGTGACGAATAACCCTAGTGGCACAATGAACACTTATTCGTGGTTCTAATAAGCAACAAACTTTAATTTGAATTTTACTAATAAGATCTCTAACAAGGGGACATAAACCCTTCCTCCCACCTCTACAATTCCATGAGAAAATTATCATCACAAAACAAATAAAGATAATTAGGAACCAAGAGCACAAGCACATCATTGATACATATTTGTAACCTCTTGGCTGCCACCAAGATCGGTGGTATTCCCCAACATATTTGCATCCTTGTTACTTCATTTATTTTGCAACATTGGATCAAGAGCATCAGGGAGCTTTTCTTCAGGCACCCCTTCTCCACCTGTCCCCTTTGCTTTTTCTCCATTAGGTACTGGTTTGATCAAAGCTACCTCAATGCTCTTAGCCCCTGCACCTAAAACAGACCCTATTCGTTGCTGTCGAGAACTACTAGTATTCTTCATGATATGGGATTTAGCTTTTAGGGCAAGGGTAGGGATCCACACATATTTTTGTTATTTTGCTTGGTCAAAACGGGTTGACTTGGGTCTCTAGTGACAGGTGGGCCTTCCTTAGAAGCTATTTTCCTTCCACGTGGCTTCTCACTGGTCTTTTTTATTTCCTTCGCATGGTTCTGCACACCACTTTTTTTTACAATTTTCCTTAATGCCATCTTGAATAACTGCTTCATCCTCTACACCATCTATAATTGTCTTGAGAGCATCAAAACGTGATCCCTCAATTATAGGATGCGAGTTATGAGCCTCCTCATTCTTCTTTAATGTTATCGTAACAGTTTTCTTTTCTTTGTTTAACGGCTCCTCCCTGATTATTGCCTGGGGTTTGCTTTTTGAATTATTTGCATTCATTTGCTTTGATTGGGAGGTTGTTTCTGTTACAATATGAGCCATAATTGTTGCTGGTTTTGTAACATTCTCCGGTGATGCCCTAGCCCTACGACCTCTTGCTGGTTTCTGCACAATCATCCAACTGCCAAAAGCACTGTTCTCATATTCCACTTCCTGTCTGATGTTCTTCTTCACAATATGTGTCATGTTTGGTGTCTGTTGTTGATCAACAATAGGAGCACTACTTCCACAATGATCCTTTCGATGACAATATCTCCCACACGCAAAATATATCATGTGAAGACCCTTATAAGCTACATGGAGTATATTCTTCGCGATTTTAAATTTTGATAGGAATCCCTTCCTAAGATCCACCTCTTCACAAATGCGATCAAATTTAGCTCTTGTTGTTGTTTCTCCATCATCTGAGTCTCTTCTACGAATTGAGTTGTGATCAATTTTTAGGGTCTTCCCAAATAAATTTCCTATTTTCCACAAGTGTTGTGATGTGTAGTATTCAATGGGCAATCCTGGAATCCTAATCCATATTGCTAGTTTCCTGAAAGTCTCATCATAAGGGTCGAAAAATGGTCTCCATCTTTGGACAACCACATAGTGATCAACTATGATCCAAGGCCCTTCTTAAAATACATGTGTATTGTAACAGCCCGTGTTAACCCGGTTTGTTAACATACTATCATATTAAGCCACGCTTAATTAAAATGCGGAATAATTTTTTCTTTAATTCAATTATGACGTCATTAACCTTAGCCAAGTTGATTACATCATAGTCGCTCATCATCAAGCTGGATAAGCTCACGGATTTCCGGCTCAAAGCATCAGCTACCACATTGGCCTTGCCAGGATGGTACCTCAACTCAAAGTCGTAGTCCTTCAAGCACTCCATCCATCTCCGCTGTCTCATGTTCAACTCCTTCTGGTCAAACAGATATTTCAAACTCTTATGGTCACTGAATACAGCAAACTTCATGCCATACATGTAATGCCTCCAAATCTTGAAAGCAAATATAATAGCTGCCAACTCTAAGTCGTGAGTCGGGTAGTTCTCATCATGAGGCTTCAACTGCCTCGAAGCATAAGCAACAACTTTCCCTTTCTGCATCAACACACAGCCTAGCCCGTTACCAGAGGCATCACAATAAAGCTCAAACTGCTCCGCAGGATCAGAAAGGACTAACACAGGAGTAGTAGTCAGTCTCTCCTTCAACTCCTGGAAGCACTCCTCACACTCATGTGTCCACACGAATGGAGTCTCCTTTCGGGTAAGGTGAGTCATCGGTAACACCAACTTGGAGAATCCCTTAATGAACCTCCTGTAGTACCCTGCCAACCGTAAGAAGCTTCTCACTTTTGTAACCGTCTTGGGCCTCTCCTAATCCATGACGGCCTCAATCTTGTTAGGATCAACCGCAACTCCATCAGCGAAAATCACATGACCCAGGAATTTCACCGACTTGAGCCAAAACTCACTTTTCGACGGCTTTGCATAAAGCTTTTTCTCTTTCAACACTTGCATCATAATCTTCAAGTGCTCAGTATGCTCCTCCTCTATCTTGGAGTAAATCAAGATGTCGTCAATGAAGACGATCACAAACTGATCCAGATACGGCTGGAAGATCCTGTTCATGTAGTCCATGAACACTGCAGGTGCATTGGTGAGTCCAAACGGGATCACCAAATACTCATAATGACTGTATCTCGAGCGAAACGCGGTCTTTGGGACATCCTCCGGCTTTACCCGTATCTGATGGTATCCGGACCGGAGATCAATCTTCGAATACACGCAAGCACCCCTGAGCTGATCCAACAAATCATCAATGCGTGAAAGGGGATACTTGTTCTTGATTGTCACCTTGTTCAACTGTCTGTAGTCGGTGCACAATCGCATAGTCCCATATTTCTTTTTCACAAATATGACCGGTGCTCCCCAAGGAGACACACTCGGCCGAATGAAGTCTTTCGCCGAAAGATCCTCAATATGCTTCTTCAGCTCTGTCACTTCTGGTGGCGACATACAATATGGAGCTAATGAAATAGGCCCCACACCAGGCAACAAGTCAATGGAGAACTCTAACTCCCTATGCGGTGGAAACTCATGAATCTCCTCGGGAAACACCTCGAGGAATTCCCTCACCACAGGAATGCCAGTGAGAACCTCCTGTGTCCCACTCACCAAACCTCCCAACATGATATAGCCAAATGCCCCTGCTCTCAAGGCCTTCCTCGCCTGCAGGACTGAAATGAACGGTGAGGAACTGGCTGTGGACCCACCCGGAGGCATCACCATTCTCTTGGCACAGCAATCAATCAATGCACAGTTTCTGGACAGCCAATCCATGCCCAGAATAATCTCCAAACTGGCCATCGATAATCCTATCAGATCTACCGAGAAGTCAAGGTCATTCCACTAAAACGCTACAACGCGATGGACAGTGGAGGTCAAACATTTTTCTTCGGTGGCGGTGGTCACCCGCATCGGTGAAGAAAGCACAGCACTGGGAAACTCAAGCCCCACAGCAATAGGGGTAGCAACAAATGAATGCGTTGCCCCGGAATCAAATAACACATCAACAACTGAACCACCAATGGTAACAGTACCTCTGACCTGGTTCGGAGCTCTGTCCGACTGCTGACGATCAAGGGTGTGCACATGCCTAGAAGTAGGTGGCACTGCTGGTGCCACTGTAGGAACCATCTGTAATGGAACTGCCTGCACTGCAGCAGCTCTCGCAGTCGGTCAATCTCTGGAGTAGTGGCCCTCCTTGCCACACTGGAAACATATCAACTGGACTGTAGCACACGGCCCAAAATGTGACTTCCCGCATCCCGAGCATCTGGGAGCAGGAGGTCTCGTTGTACTCCCCTGAGCAGAAGTCCTCTTAAACTGATTTGGTGCTTGCTTAGCCGCTAACTGTTTTCCTTTGCCCTTGTTCCCAAACTTCTTGTCTCTCTAGGAAGTGGAACCACCAGTACCCTGTGGCACCTCAATCTTGGCCTTCTTGGCCTGACTCGCGCTGCAGAAATCCTCAATATCCCGACACTGCTGTACCAAGGCCCCGAAGTCTCTCGAAGCAGAACCAGCAATGTCCTCATTAAGTCCCCTACAGAACTTAGCAGCTAAGAAAATGGGAGTCGGCCTCGTCATACGAAAATGAGCAAACTTGACCAGCTCATTAAACTTGGCCAGGTACTTGTCAACAGACAACGAGCCCTGAACCAATCTGTCAAACTCTCCCTGCTTCCTCTCCTGAGCGTCATAAGGGAAGTATCGACCTAGGAAGCAATCTTCAAAGAACGGCCACGTTATCACGTGCCCCTGCATCTCAAACACCTGGGAGGTGTTCGTCCACCACTCATGGGCATCGCCCTCCAGCATGTACGTCGCAAACATCAACTTTTGTGGTTTGGTGCACTGCATCACCCTAAATATCTTGTCCAGGGCCTGGAGCCATCTAGCAGCGGCAATAGGGTCATAGGACCCATCAAAAGTAGGTGGCTTATGCTTGCGTAAAGCATTCATCCGACGGTCAATCTCATCTCGATCCTCAGCAAAAATAGGAACGGCCTGCATAGCCCCCGTCAGGTGGCTACCCTCACCCATATGACTCTGGGTGTCCTCCTGGTGACTAGGTGGAGGTAGAGGCGGTGGTGGCGGTGGAGGTGGTGGAGGACACTGGCCAGTAGCAGGACCAGCCCTCAACTCCTCTAACATGACCCTCATCATAGTCATGTTTGCCATCCAGTTCTCCTCAAGTACCTCTACGGTGGCTCTCCTGTTTGCCTCTCTAATGGCGTCCAACATAGCCTGATTTGCCAGCCTCGTGGCCTCCTGGTCGGCTAGTCGGGCCTCCTTGGTTGAACCATGACTCTGCACAAGTTACACAAAGAATGAGTTGATCAGGCCCACGCCATGTAGTCACATATGCATTATCATAATACACACCAATCAGAGAGAACATAAGATAGACACGCAACGAAACATCCTAAGTTATTGCAATACATACAGGCTTTTCCCTAAAAAGTGTTATGATACCATAAAATGTAACAGCCCGTGTTAACCCGATTTGTTAACATACTATCGTATTAAACCACGCTTAATTAAAATGCAGAATAACTTTTTCTTTAATTCAATTATGATGTCATTAACCTTAGCCAACTTGATTACTTAATCAATTTCATAAAATAATGCCTGTATGTAAATTGCAAGACAACTAACTAAAATACCTCATATATAAATATAAAGTGAGCATCTAAGTCAGAGGACTACAACACATAGCCTGGACCAAAATCCTGATACATTAATATAACTTTAATTTAACAAGACATACTCAACTCTATGTGGCATGGATAAACCTCATGCTCACCAAATAAGGCAACAATGCCCAACATCAGTCTCAACTCAAATATCATAAAGATAGCATAAAACATAAACAACAGTCAATATCCGGCATCCAACACGTCAGCATATCCCATTAATATCTAACTCAGCTCTGGCCTCCTGCCACTAGGAGTCTCAACCCCTGGGTTCCCTGAACCTGAAATAAGCGTCCCCAAACGTGGGGTGAGATCTCTAACAAGAAATCTCAGTAAGATAAGGGGTCCTCAAGGATCTTCCGCCCCAAGCTCACTTATATGTGCAATATAAGTTCAAAAAGCAGTATTTCCAATATTAGTTCCAAAAGTATGCAGTGCAACAAATATTCGTGCCATGTGTGTTTATACTATCTACTGGCCAGAGAAATGTAGGAATACGTCTATACCCACATGAGTACAAGGAACATCGCTTGCACCTCACCCACAGCCTCACCATATCATATGAACCACATACTCAAGCTTACCGTATAGGTGGACACCACATGCATATCATAAAGGCACATTGCATATAACAGCTCAACAACATTGCCAAATATCAAAAGCATGTAACACAACAAGCATATAACCATGTCCCCATGGGACATGGTGGAACCACAACATGGCTAAACCGAGGACACGAAAGCTTATCTTGCAAGCAATCAATCCAAGCCAAGAGTCCAACCACTCTCACAGTCCAAACACAACAGTATAACAATCTGTTATGGACCAATAATATATCATTAAATATGCACCCCTAGCATACAAATTAAAGACCACATCTTTTCATTACGTTTTACGTCTTAAGGCTTCCAACAAAGCCATAAGCCCTTAATCACATGATTATGACTTAGTTCATTAATTACAGAAGTCCAACTTCCTTAATCTAGGGTCCACAAACCCCCAATAGCCTACTGTACACACAGTACAGCTACTTTTCTTCGAAATCCCAGAATATCCGGGTATTACACGGGGACATATCCGGATATTCAATATCCGGATATCACGCTGACCATATCCGGATATTCAGTATCCGGATATCCAGATCCCCATATCCGGATATCAATATCCGGATATCTGTTCGACAAATATCCGGATATTTCACGACAGAATGCAGTTCTGCATTTTCGTGAATATCCAGTCCAAAGGATCCAACTTTAACCGATTAAAGACACTTAAACATGTATTTCTAGGTGTGTTTAACCTTACCCACCCTTAAGTTATCCACTTAGCTCAATACATGCATCAAGGTTCCATTTTTAACTAAGAAAACTCCAGTTCAAAGGTGGTGATCATAGCACAAGCCAAAAGCCGAGGTAGATGATGCTCTTGGAGCTCACATAATAGCTCCTAAGTCTGCCTCAACACTGTGCACGAAAATGCACACCAAGATGGGTCTTTTCTTCACAAAGGTTGCTTCTTGGAGCTCCTACAATCAAGGAGAAGCTCACAACACTCCCTCAAACCAACTCAGCCCACTCACTGACTTCAAACAATGACCAACCTCAAGAAATGCACCCTCACACCTTCACAATGATGATTCCCAAGTGTTTACACACTCCAAGATGCAAAGAAACAAGTAAAGGTGATCACTTGGTCAAGGAAATGGTGAAGAAAGGCTAAGAAGAACATTTCTGGTCAGCCACCATCACACACTCACGCAGCCAATTCAGTTTTTTAGGGCATTGTGCCCTTAAAGAGGGTATTTATAGCCAAATGACCACTTAACGCGCAGTATTAGCATTAATAGCTACGCAAAAGATCTTGACCCCAAACTTTGGAATCTTAACCTACTCATTTTTCTAAGATTTTTCATATTTTTATTTTATTTTCAGAGCACCTTTCCGGTATGCGCTTTTCCATAGCCAGTGTCAGTTCTGGCATCAGATCTCATTATTTTGACTTGAAACTCGTTTTACAAGTCCTACATATTATTCTAGTAATTATCATGCACTTATTATAATTTTCTGGGGTACTTCACTGGTACGCATTTATACCTGGTAGCAAATCGGTATCTGCGCTTTTTACCCGAAAAGCGACTTTCAGCATTATTTTCCAATTGCTATAATTATTAGAGCCTCATAATAATTATTAGGGTTAATTTATGGAATTATTTCCTAATTATCACATTTATTTAATTAATCTTCTTAATTAGCGGTGCGGGTTCTTACATGTATAATCTTCTTCATCTGCAAATCTCACCAGCAAGTATCCGTTTTCCATATCAATGAATTCATGCGCTCCTTTCAGGCTCCATATCTTCTCAAGTCTTGCTATGAAAAATTTGATCCCTACTCGTTTCCCAAGCAACTTGACAATCAATGCTCTTTTCCATTGTTTGCAAATCTCCTTATGCATCTCCTGCGAATACTGATATTTAGGACAAAGCGGATCACTGTCTTCATCATCGTTAGCAGTTTCCTCCATCACATCATCCTTTTCTGCATCATCTCACTGCTCAGATGTCCAGTCTTCCTTTTCACCCTCACATTCCCCCCATCCTCCATTAAACTACAGAAGAGTATCTTTGTACGAAACAACTTTTCGACCTTGAGGTAAGATTGGATTATGACTTCCAGTCTCCACAACACCAACATTTCCCATAGAGCTTTTTTTTTAGTTTTAAAGTACTCCGCTAGAGGAGATCAACCTCTTCCGTCGTTGGCGACGGTTTGCTTCCACTCATTCTCTCTGGCTCAAACTGGCTTTAGATCAATCTTCTATCTTTGGTTATTTGATATGGCAATATCAATTCGTTTCCCTTATTCAAGATAAGATCGACAGCTCTCAAAAATATATCCATAAAAAAAATCTCTTGGTCACATTACTTAACTGATTTTTGCCTTAGTTGACTTGGTCAACAACTTGTTAGTTGGTAAATTACCGATATGTCCTTTGTTTCATTTAAATAACTTCTTACAAGCCATAAGTTAACATTTAAATGTGTAGTTTAACTCATACACCATGATTAGATTATCTAACATGGATTTTAACATTAACTAAACTCATGAGATAATATCTCACTAAGTTATTCCAAATTCTCCGGTAACTTTTACGATATTGCATTTTTGTCACAAATTCTCACTAATTTCACTTTTGTCTGAAAATGTGATTTTATTCCATTAATTAGATTTATCATCTAATTATTCTCACATTATCATATAAAAATTCCAAATTATTTATTATACTAATGCGGGTTATTATAAAAAATCATAAGGAGTAAATGATTAAAAAAATGCATAGGAGTATAAGTCATTTAAAGCAAAACCATAAGGAAAATTTTAAATTTTTTCCAGAAAAAAATATAACTAGGACTAGATTTAAAATAAGGGTTTTATACTTCTCCTTTCACAAGAAAAGATTCAAGATTCCACAAATACAGCTATTGATGGGCCCAACGGGTTTTTATAAAATAAAAATAAAATAAAGGCATGCATTTATAGCATGAGAGGTAGGGTGTAAATGGGCTAGGCCGACCAACAAGGGCCTACAACCTAGCTTATATTAGGTCAGGTTTGACCTATGACAAATAGTAAAATTGAACCGACATAGACTTTTAAAAAAATCTATTTAGAAAACAGGCCATAGATTTTTTTGTACATGTCGGGCCTATATCATATTATTTATTTAAATAAAATAAATAAAATTATTATTTTAATAATTTTGAATAATAAAGTAATATTATTTTAATTATTATTTTAATTGTTGAATGTTTAATAGGCTTAAACAAGCTAACAGGCCTAGGTCAAGGCTTTTATTTTTTAAATATAGGTCATGTCAGACTTGTAATCTGGGGTCTGCACAGGTTAAAAAACTAGGTCAGACCCAATTTTTTATACAGACCTTGCTTATATAAGTCAAAACCTAGCCTAGTCTATTTACACCTTTAATGAGATGAAACTTAAGGATAAATATAAAACCCTTAAAATAATACTAATGATGATAACAACATGCTTATGTATGTGAGCACTCGATCAATATGACTATTAAATTTTGAAAAGAATGTGAATACAATATTATCCCGGCTGTTTTGTTTGTATATCCAAAAACAATTTTCCGACTGTAACCTTTGAATATTAATTAATGCTAATTTTTCTGCAAAGGCTTATAAAAAAAAGTAACTATCAAGGAGATAATCAAATAGATGATTTTTTTTTTATAATAAAGGGTCATGGAATTAAAAAAAAAAAAACTATTTAGTACGTACAAAATAATAATAAATGGAGAATCTTCTGCTGTGCAAAATCGAACTGAGGGCCCGTTTGATTTGTTAAAATCGAATTTTGTGCAGCTCTCATTTCATTTCATTTCATTTCAGTAGTTCAAATTCATCACTAATTTTTTTTCTTTTTTCATTTTTTGGTGAGGTAATTTTTTTCTTCTTTTAATTGCATAGAACATTAGCTCTTGAAATAACTTTTTCTCAAAATAAAAATCTAAAATACTGAAGTCAAATTTTGTTTAAAAAACTTCATCCACTAGATGATTGCTCAATTCTGAAATCATGTCTTATGCATTTTTATACTCTGAGTTATGTGAAAATAGATCTAATTTATGTAAAATCGAAAAAAGTCCATAAATGTGTGAATTTTACACAATAAATAAATTTACAAACCAAAATAACTGCTAATATCATTATCATTCATCATATCAACCCTTAAACATGGTTAAGAACGGAAATGAAGAGGGTGGCTTTCAAAAACACGTTTGAAGTCACGAGTTACAACAAAACAACACCAACCTACAACATTATAAAACACGTTTGATGGCGAAACTGAAACTGTGTGCATGTCTTTCAAATTCACCAAACGAGCCCGATCAAGTTATTGTTCTTTTCACAATTCAATTAGGTTCGCTTCCTATTACTATTTTTTTTTTAATCTCACTTTTGTTCTCTTATGCATGTTATTGCATACATCTATTTATTTCAATGGTTTTTGGATGAAGGTTTTGTTATTTTAATTTCTTCGTGGTGGTTTTAGGTTGTGAGAAGCTTCAGGCGAATCAATTCTACGAGGTAGTTATCTTGTCCTTCGTTGTTTATCCTATGAATCTATTTGTCGTTGTTCTAGAGCTGTGGTTCTGTTAAATCCTCGTACCGTGTTCGTAGCGCAAGTGTTTCGAGCGGTTATGATTTGAGAACTACTAGAATGTCGTTATTCTTGATTGGATATGCTTGCGGCGTTTGCGTTTAGTGTGTTGTGACTAAGCTCAATGTGATTTGAACTGAGCAAACTGAGACTTGAGCCTGTTATTTCTTATTAGAATCTTCTTGTGCTACTGTTGGTAGAGACTGAAAATTGAAGATTTGATGAACACTCAATATTTCCAATATAAAATTTTTATATATTTAAATTTGTTCGGGAGTGGATTTTTTTTTTTTTACGCTTTATGAAATTTGCAATGTAGCTCCTGCATAATGAACTCGTGTTAGAGAAGGCTTATTCTTCTGCTGATTTACTTTGTCTTTTCCTTTTTGGCAATTTGTTCCTTCTCATTGAGTAAATTTGTGCTTAAATTACTAACCATAATAACAAAGCTTCTCCACTATTTACTGATAATGGAATTGGTTTCCTTTTATTATTTAATGAAATCAGTTTTTATTTAGTGTAGATTGTTTTTTCTGTCCTTTCAACTTTTTCAGGTTGACAGATTCTTATGCAGTTGAAGAGGTAAGCATATTTGTTTACCTTTTCATCCATGTTTGGAGGTCTAGTGGTTCCTATTAATAGTCCACACTTGCGGAAGCCTGGAAGCAGACCGGTTGTTTCTGATCTTGGTAATTTCATTTATATGTTCCTTGACAACATCTTGACTATTTTAACTTTGCCTATAGGTATATTATTTCCAAACATCTTACACTAGTGCCATTTCCAGGCTCAAATGAGGTGGAAAATGGTGTTGATGAAGGTTTATTGTATTCAAGAGAGGCAAGTGATTTGACGGGTGCTGCAATATCAATGAGGGCCACTGCTGTAATTCCCTCACCTATTTTGTTATGGAGATTCAAGGTCCTATTTACTTTTTGGGACTTTCTAGTAAATTTTATTCTAGAATGTATTTGACGGTATTGTTTAAATAAGCAGAAATTTGTTTTACTTATTTAATAATCATGAAATTGCTTCATTTCATTGCTGTAAAGTTGCTTTTTTATTGATTATTTTGGAGAGAAAAAAATGTGGTTGGTTCATGGTTGTCATAATTTGCTTGTGCACAGTCAATCATTCAATTCCTTCTTCGGGATTTCCGTTCATTATTGTAATTATGAACTGAAATTTGAATTTAGAGTGTGTGGTTTCTACTGCTTTCCCTGCTTTTTTGGTGTTCTGGTTCTGCTTTTTCAAAATCTTATTGAGATGGATGTCCAGGTACTAATTTTCCTTGTCTGGGGCTTCATCTGTTGCAAGGTTAGTCACATTTTCTCTTTGCACTCTGGCACTTCGCTGTGGGATACTAGGATGCTTATAATCAATGAAATTGAGGAAGTATCCCCTTAACATAAGGATCATCATATTGTCATAGTCCTATTGGCTGAATATGAAAATTGCAGATTGGATGGGATTCTGTCATGAGAATGAGTGCAGACAAGCGGGATTTATTTCTATACGAGGCATTTTTGTATTATAATCCTTTTCTTCTTGCGGTGAGTCCTCTCTCTCTCTTCCTCTCTCTCATAGGGTCTCAGGCTACGAGTGAAAGTATTTGTTTTGCATTCAAGGAGGTTAGCATACTACTTTTAAAATTTTCTTTACATTCTTTTTATCAATGCATTTCTTGTCATTTTTGTATTTCAGAGTTTGATGGTTTGGCTTTGGGGAATCAACTTATGGTTTTTCAGTCAAGGTTCTGTCAATTATGCAAAAATATTTGATCTTGATCAAAATCATCTGACTCACAGAGAAGTATGGGAGGTAACAGTTCAAAGCAAATTTTGTGACTGGCTTAAGATTTACTCACAGCCTCATTCATTTATATAAGGGGTTTATACTCACTAATAATAAGGAAAAACACAAATCTAATAAAATTAAATCAATCCTCATTAATTACCAAATTTACAATCGGATGAATATGAGATCTATTTCCTTAATTAGAAGATACTATTCAACAGTAACTATTGCCACTTTGACTTATTTCACATTTCGTATTTAGAATCAATTTTTGCTGAACTGGAAGGGGAATAGAGATAGGAGTGGAATGGTTTGGAACTGAACAACCATTTCTGCTCCACTGTTTGGTTTGCTTAAGAATGTATTTGTGTATATAAATTTTTTAATTCTAGTCTATTCTGTTTTTCTTTTTTTTCAGTACCTGAAATAAGCAGAGTGAAACCTTAATTATAACTAATAATGATAAATAAGAAAACAAAACAAACATTAATTCTATCTTGCAAGGAATCACTTCCCACCACCCTCTGAGGGAATAGGATTGCTATCCTTGTGGGATAAAAGCCTAGAGTGGAATCTGTTAGAGTAGTTGTTAGAATAGTTCAGTGTATATAATAGAATAGTCCCACATCTTGTGGGCTTAGCCCATTAGGTATTTTAGTTTCTTTAAATAAAGAACTCTTGTACATTGTAACACACAATAATTTAATATACCATTATTCTATTAGTCAATCTCAAGTTGGTACAGCGCTGGTTGTTCTGGGAACTCTTGCTTCCGCTAAAACCCTAAGTCCAATGCTTAGGTATTCTCTTCTACTTTGCTGTGCGTCCTTCCGGCAAGTCTTCCTGTACGTCATGCGTCCCTCCAGCTTGTTTCTGCAATTGTTAGAGTTACTATTCACACAGAAGTACTGTTCATCGTCCGTACAGTCACTATTCACGGTCCGTACAGTCAATGTTCACGTCGCCAGAAACACTGTTCAACTTGCCGGAGTTACTATTCATTGCCGGAAATACTGTTCCAGCATCCTTTTTTGGTCGTTCTAGGAAAGAACTGTTCGGTTTTTCCTCTTCTTTCCAGATTTGTTCTTGGTTTTTCGTGGGTCCCTTGTTTGATGCGTGTTACTTCTTGTTCGGCTATCTGATTGATCTGATTTGCTTTGTTTTGCAAGTTTTTATTGCATTCGTAATGGCAGAATTATCTCTTGCTCTTGATTCATCTTCTGTTGTTTATTCCACTGCTCTTGTTTCCCATACTGACTCTAGCGGGAATAGTGGATGTAGTCAAAGACCTCGTTGTAGTTATTGTCAACAACTTGGTCATTATGAGGAGTGTTGTTACACGAAGTATCCTCACCTGCGACCTTCTTATGCTGCAGATATGGTTCAGTCAGATACTCCTTCATCTGGTTTAGTCTCTCTCTCTCCTGCAAACTATGCAGCACTCCAGACTCTTCTCAGGAAGGCTTCTCCTCAGTCTCAACCTTCTGCTCCAGATACTGGTAATCTCGTTACTTGTGTTTCTCATTCTACATCACTTGACCCTTGGATATTTGACTCGGGTGCTACCGATCATCTCTATGGTAATAAGGAACTATTTACGTCTCTTACTTATTCTGATCATTTACCTAATTTTACCCTTGCTGATGGAACCAAAGCCCCAGTTAGTGGGTTTGGACAAGCTCGTCCGACCTCTACCTTGACCTTGACATTTGTCTATTATATCCCTGACATCCCTTATAACTTAATTTCTGTTAGTAAATTGGTCCACTCCCTCAATTGCACCATTACTTTCTCTAACCATTTTGTTTCTATGCAGGATCCGGGTACTGTGAAGACGATTCGAGAGGGTTGTGAGTCACGAGGGCTTTATTATCTGGTTGTACCTCGTCCTATAGTTGCATGCTCTCACAGAATTTCCACAACTTATCCACAGTCGCCGCAGTCTATGAAGCACCGATACTCCGAATTTTTGTTTTCCAACGTATCTGATACGCGTATCGGGAACGTATCGGAAACGTATTGTATCGTATCGGCGAATTAATGGACGTATCGAGAACGTATTTGGAACGTATCGAAAATGTCGTGTCGGTGTTGGTGCTTCATAGGCCGCAGTCATCCAAGTCTTTCAAAATTGCAAAAGATGGTTCCTCTTTTATGCGGTATTCAAACTTTAGATTTTCTGTCGTGTCAGCAAGGGAAGCACACACGCTCCTCCTTTGCCAGTCGAGTTAATAAACGAGCTGATTCTCCTTTCTCTCTTATTCATTCATATATTTGGGGTCCAAGTCGTACTTTGTCTATTTTAGGTTTTCGGTGTTTTGTTACTTTTATTGATGATTATTCCCACTGTACCTGGGTTTATTTAATGAAAAATCGTTCTGAATTATTCTCCATTTATAAAAAGTTCTCTGCTGAGGTTCTTACTCAATTTGGTGTTTCTATTCGTATTTTACGTAGTGATAATTCTAAGGAATATGTTTCTTTTGACTTTTCTAATTTCTTGGCTACTCAAGATACTTTACACCAGACCACTTGTCCTCACTCCCCATAACAAAATGGGTGGCCGAACGTAGAAATATACATCTCATTGAAATTGCTCGTATCCTTCTTATTCACATGAAGGTTCCTCTTCACTTCTGGGCAGATGCCATAGTAACCTCTAGTTTTTTTCATCAATCGCATGCCTTCCTCTGTGCTTAATAACCTATTGTTTTCCGATGCTCCTCTTTATTCTTTATCTCCACATGTCTTTGGTTATACATGTTTTGTTTATAATGTCACTCCTGGTAAGGACAAGTTAACATCCAAAGCCTTTAAGTGTATTTTTCTTGGTTATGCTCGTCTTCAAAAGGGTTATTGTTGTTATTCTCCTGATCTTAAGCGTTACGTTATTTTCGCTGATGTCACTTTTCTTGATCAACAACCCTTTCATTCTAACCCATCTCAGTTGTGACAAGTTGATCAGGTTCTTCCTGTTCCCTTTCTTGAGTTGTCTTTACCAGCTGCAGGTGACTCTCTTCCAAAGAAAAGTGTCTCCATCCCTGAGGATCGTCCTTTTCTCACTTAGCAGCATTGTCAGAAAGTGCCTCATGCAGACTTGACCCTGGATGACTCATCGTCTTCTCCTGTCACCTCTTCCCCTCTGACTCCTACACCAGAGGCTCTTCCCATTGCCCTAAGAAAAGGTGTACGTACTACTCGTAACCCTTATCCTCTTTATACCTTTTTAAGCTATGACCGTCTTTCTATTCCTCATTGCACCTTTGTTTCTAGTCTTTCGTTTGTTTCTATTCCTAAGACCACAGGTGAAGCACTTTCCCATCCAGGGTGGCGCCAAGCGATGCTTGATAAGATGACTGCTTTTCATTCCAATGGCATTTGGGATCTTGTTCCCGCTCCTCCGGGGAAGTCTATTGTTGGTTGTCGATGGGCCTTTAATGTCAAGGTTGGGCCTGATGGGCCTTTCTTGTCAAGGTTGGGCCATGCCAAGGGTTTTACTCATATTTTTGGTCTTGACTATAGTGACACGTTCTTTCTTGTTGCTAAGATGACGTTTGTCCTCATGTTTCTTGCCTTCGCTGTTATTCGTTACTGGCCATTCCTTCAACATTAAAAATGCTTTTCTTCATGGTGATTTCCAAGAAGAGGTTTACATGGAGCAACCACCTGGGTTTGTTGCTCAGGGGGAGTTTGGGATGGTATGCAGACTTCGTAAGTCCTTCTATGGCCTCAAGCAGTCTCCTCGGGCATGGTTCAGTTGTTTCGATTTTGCCTTTTAGGCTTTTGGCTTAATCCGCAGTAAGGTCGATCATTCTGTGTTTTATAAGTTCACATCTCCTCACAAGTGCATATATTTGTTAGTCTATGTTGAGGACATTATTCTCACTGGAAGTGATCAAGCTGGGATTCACCAGTTAAAATAGTATTTGTTCAGTCAATTTCAAACGAAGGATCTTGGTAAGCTTTGTTACTTCTTAGGGATTGAGGTGGCACAGTCTAGACAGAGAATTTCTATCTGTCAAAGGAAATATGCCTTGGATATCCTAGAGGAGACTGGTATTTTGAGGTGTAAGCCGGTTGATACACTCATGGATCCTACTATCAAATTACTACCCGGACAGGGAGAGCTATTATCTGATCCTGGACGTTATCGGAGGTTGATTGGGAAGCTTAACTATCTCAATGTGACTAGGCCGGACATTTTTTTTTTGCTGTTAGTGTGGCTAGTCAGTTCCTTGACTCTCCTTGTGATTCTCATTGGGATGCTACTATGAGGATGCTCTGGTACATCACAAGAGTACTAGGGAAAGGCTTATTATATTCAGATTAGGGAAATATATAAATTTGTGGTTATTCAGATGCCGATTAGGCAGGATCACCGCTCTACTTCAGGCTATTGTGTCTTGTATGGAGGAAACCTGATTTTTTGGAAAAGTAAGAAACAAACTATTGTTGTCCGCTCTAGTGCAGAGGCCGAGTATCGTGCGATGGGAGTTGCTACCTGCGAGCTAATCTAGTAAAAGCGGTTAATTCGGGAGCTCCATCTTTGTGAACAGAAACAGCCCATGACACTCATTTGTGACAATCAAGTTGTGTTACATATATCATCTAATCCTGTATTTCATGAGAGAAACAAACATATAGAGACCGATTGTCATTTCATTCGAGAAAAGATTCAATCAGGAGAAATCAAAATGGCATTTTTCAACTCCAATGATCAACTCGCGAACGTCTTCACTAAAGCTCTTAAAGGTCCTCGGGTTGAATGCATTTGTGGCAAGCTAGGTGCTTACTATATATACGCACCAACTTGAGGGGGAGTGTTAGAGTAGTTGTTAGAATAGTTCAGTGTATATAATAGAATAGTCTCACATCTCGTGGGCTTAGCCCGTTAGGTCTTTTAGTCTCTTTAAATAAAGAGCTCTTGTACATTGTAACACATAATAATTTAATATATCATTATTCTATTATTCAATCTCAAGTGAATCAATTTTACATGTCTTCAACCAAACTAAGGAACCCTCATCCTTGTGGACAAGAGGTAGATAGAATTATCAGTTCACATACTAAACATACTATTAATAATTTTGTTTTTATGATCCTGTAATCTTTGTTTTGGTCCTTAGACCTCAATTACTGTTCTTATATTGCTAATCTAGAACATAAAAAATTTCATTGCTTTCTTCCCACCCTTTTCCTTTTCTTCAATTTGTTTTTTGATTTTTTAACACTGTGTCTTTGTTTTTTTCCTCCTCTTTTTAAATAATTTGTCTTTAATGGTTGACTCATTTCTTTTAACTTTTTATGTTGCTCATTGCAGGGTGCCACATGGATGACAGTTATTGTTCCAACCAGTATGACAGCATATATTTATCTTTATTCTCAAGGAGAAGTCTCATATGCTGCATCACAACCAGTGTAATAGATGCATCCACTCTTATTAGTTATTATATACTCTTTCGTTTACTTGGTTATCACCTTTTCATTTTGTACTGCAGTATTATTGCATCCTATCAATATATAATTTGATTGCAATGTTGATTAATTTTCAGCAACAAACAATTACTATTAGTTTTGATGAACTAATCAAAGGGGTGTCAGTGCCTTTCTCTGCAAAATGTCTTTGTTCATTTTTCTGCTCATGTCAACAGAATAAAGTTTCAAAGATGCCCGAATGTGTTTATTGGAGCATGATTTTATTGATGAGCTAATGATATTGGGTTGGGGACCATTATTTAAGTAGTGGGCTGCTTTTTTCTCCCCAAAGCATTTGGTTAATAATCTACATAAAGCACTCTTCTATAACTTCCATAATATCTACTTAGAGTATCCTCAAAGGGCATCTCAATAGTTGAGGTTTGGGTATTCTATGATGTCCTAAGTTCAAATCACGTTGGAAGTGGGTCAGGAGGGAAATGGGTTATGCTCCTCCCCATCTGAAATTATGTAGCCTACAATATGATGCACACAAAAAATCTGCTTCGGTTGGGACACAGACAATTGCTGATCATAATATTGTTAATTCATTTACATATTTTCTTTTTCTTGTGGTGGGAACTTGGAGGGAGAACATTTGTTGTACTTTTCCTTCTAGAGCTTCACATTTCATTTTTTAATTCAAATTCAAACCCAATTTTACTTCACCAATTTCTTAATTTGGGTTCACTATTGGTGAAAGGGCCTGCTTGTCTGAACCACGAAAGCTGTCAAAACTCAAAACATAAAATAAGATGTGCAACAAACAATAGTATATATTTATTCTTTATGTTTCACCTGCAAAAAGGGTTAAGTGTCATTGGTTTATGTAACTTTTAGGTTAAGTAGAAAATTGCTGCAGTTAATACACGTTGATCTTATTTTATTAATCTATCTACGTATTGTTGATGGTTATTTATTATTTTGACGTGTTTAGAATTGACTTGTACCCTTCTGCAGGTTCTCTTATATGCTGCTGTTGTAATGGTTTTGATATTCCCCTTTGATGTCTTTCACTTGTCTTCTCGGTATTACTTCTTAAGGACACTTTGGCGTATAGTTTTCCCATTACAGGCAAGTTTTCTCTTATTTTGATATATTATGTTAGCAAATTCCTGCAGTGCTACTTTTGAAATGGCAGACATCGGTTTTTTTTACAAGAAGCTTCGTTTCATCTCCTTGTTCCTAATATCCTTGGCCTACCACACCTTGGTTTTTCTGCAGAATCTAATATTTTCTAGCATATTCATTCTATCCCTTACTAGCTGATTTGAGTAATTTGTTGGAACTTTGTTCAAATGCAATCTAATTTTTTGTATTTTCATGTAACAGGCAATATCATTCTCTGATTTTTTCTTGGCTGATATTTTAACTTCCATGGCAAAGGTTTGCTTCCTCATTTGCAATGTTAACTTTACCTAGGAAAATCCGAGTCCTTTTTTATGTTAATATACATGATAAAGTACTATGTTTTTAAACAGTTATTTGTTTTTATAGATACATAGGCATGTACGTGTACGTATTGTATTATTACAGATAGAGGTCCAACACTGGCAGTCTGGCAGTCAACATAAACGGAGAGTTTATAGTTGACATAATTTTTTATCTAAATTTTGGTTTCTATTAAAGCATTACTAATGTATTTTGATTATGATTGCCAATTTTATGCAGGTCTTTTCTGATTTGGAACGTTCAGTATGTAGAATGGTCCATCGACAGGTTTGATTATGATAAATTGAATCTGAATAGAATTATCAATATTGAAATTTCCTTGTTCCTAGCTCCTATTGCATGCAAATATTTTTTTTTTATTACTTGTTGCACTTGACTTTCATGTGACTTCTTGTATTATATTAGTAGATATCTGTTACGTACCAAAGCAGAGAAGGGAAAAAGATTAAGAAAGAAACGTGGATGAATAAGTCTGAACCTTAACACAGGTTCAAATATGTATTACAATGTGATGTTTAAGAGAAATTTACAGTATAGGTAAAGGAGAAATACAGATAATGAAGATGAAATCGAAGAAAAATGTCTAAATGGTGATTATTACCCAGAACATTAGAGAGGTTCTGGTTCTCTCCCAAAAGCCCCCGAGTCCCAATTTTCCAAGATGCCCTCAAAATGGTCTTTCCTCCTCTATATATCCCAACCTTCGTGTGATGCTAAAAAGTGACCCCAACCAATTAAATCCCTGCCTTTTAACTAATGCTGAGTCAGAACCTGTAATTTGCAACAATCCCATGAGCCTCTTCCTCTCATACTTCCCAAACTTTCTACTTGGCAGAACAATATCAATATCACACTTTTCTTTTAAGGGGGGCAAACCGGAGCAGTGATAAAGTTGTTCTTTCATAACTGAAAGGTCATGGATTCGAATCCAGGAAAGTCTCTTTGTAATTATACAAGGGTAAGGCTATAAGGATTACCTCCACCCTACACTCGCTAGTCGGGTTTAACGGAGAGTGGTTTTTATTGTCAAGACCAAAAACCAACTTATGGTCAAATACTTATTGTTTGCCATTACCTAATCAAGCGGAGTGGGTTGAATCTTCTTAGTGATATAACCAATTCCTGGGTCTACATCTAACAGACTAACACTGCAAGCCTTTAGGATAATTGGCTTTTGACATAGTATTAGAGCCTTTTTGATTAAATTGTCGGTGGTTGATCCTTGTTGCCCTTTCACTTTTAATTAAGTTTCAGCACAAGGTTCCTCTATTGCATCCGCACTTCAAGTCTAGAGGGATTTCTTATGATAGGGACATTTTAGAGATAAAACTTGCTCCTTGGTTTAAACCTAAGTGCTCAAGTTACTAGGATTGACTAGACCCTTAGCAGTGCTATTGTGTAGATGGCGGCCTTGATTTAGCAAAAGGTTACGCTTACGAGTAGGAGAAAGATTATGTTTAAGATCACAATCACCTACTCTTAAACTCTCCTTTTGACTGAAGTGCTGAAGGAACAAAAATCAGAATCCATAGGTAAACATATCAGGAATGATGTAATGGGTTTTTAAAGGCAAGTGATCTATTCTTGAGGAGATTTAACTGGAAACTAGATATTCAATACTTTTGTAAGCTTGAAGCTTCAACAGACTACAATGTTATATTTTAAGGGCTGTGATTATCTGGAGATATTTCTGGTTGAACAGTGAGGTTTGGTATATGAAACGATGTGATCAACTTCAAGCATATTATATATTTGTTTTTCTAGCATTGTGATCATGGAACATGGTAACTTTATCTCGTTAAATAATTTTATTCTCCAGTACCCTGGTGTAATTTGTTGAGATATATAGTCCCACATTGGTTGTATGAGTAATTAATGTGGGGTTTATAAGGCCTTGGTCACTCCCACCCTTTGAGCTAACTTTTGGGGTGGTGTATCCCAAGGTTCTTTACATGGTATCAGAGCCTCGCCGTCCCCCACTTTCTCTTGTGGAATTTCTTAGCACAGGTAGGCTGGACCTGTTGCATTATCCACTCTTCAAGCCCAATGGGCTCTCGTGTGAGGGGGCGTGTTGAGATATATAGTCTCACATTGGTTGTATGAGCAACTAATGTGGGGTTTATAAGGCCTTGAGCACTCCCACCCTTTGAGCTAGCTTTTGGGGTGGTGTATCCCAAGGTTCTTTACATAATTAAATGGCCTGACCTTTAAATATCACAATTAAAATTGGACCCATGTACGGGTCTGTCCTGTGGAGGTGAAAAAGTTTAATTTGCTGCTGCGGTTATATTTCTTTAACCTGTTTAACCATTTTAAAAACTTTTTAGATGCATTAAATTTTCACCCCACCCTTGTTAGTCGAGGTTTAATGGGGAGTGAGAGTGGTTTAGATGCATTATCTTTTGAAATTGACAGTTTAAGGAAACTCCCTCGGCTATTTGGTTATGTTTTTTGCTTAAGGAGACAATGCTTACCATTTACTACGGTATATCTTATTTATTAACAATTAGACTTTTGGACTTGTATGTATCTATTTTTATGTTACAGCATGTGCTTAAGCTCTCTCATTTAAGGTATGCTATTCCAAAATATTTGTAGGTTGCCACGATTGCTTGGTTGGAAGCTGATTCTGTTTGTGGCAGTCACTCTGTCGCAATCCCCCTAGCCCTTCTATTGCCTTACTTTTTCCGTTTAAACCAATGTCTCCGACAGTACAAAGACACGGGGGAGAAAGCTGCTCTTTTGAATGGTTAGAACTCTTGGTTGCTCTAATAGTCTAAATATTTTTTATTGTTATTTTCTTTTTTAAAGAGAAAAAAAAAGGAAAAACAATTAGAGTTCAAAGAAAGAATATTGCATGAAGGACCATGGGAGTTTGTTGGAGGAGCTAATGAAATATGGAATGAGTTGACTATGTGTATCCAAAATGTGGGAAAGAGGGTGCTAAGAGAAAGCAAAGGAATTGGATTCCATATAAAGGAAACATGGTGGTGGAATGGAGAGATGCAAGAGGCAATTAAACAGAAAAAGGAATGATTTAGATCTTTGCATAAAAGTCTCAATGATAATAATTTGCAAAAGTTTAGATTGGTGAGAAAAAATGTAAAAAATGCAATGCGAGAAGCTAGAGGTCATGTTTTTGCCGATTTGTATAAAAATCTTGGGAGCAAGGACGGTGAAAAAGGTATATACATACTTGCAAAAATGAGGGATAAAAAAAGTAAAGACCTCACTCAAGTTAGATGCATCAAGGATGAAAACCAAAAACTTTTTGTAAGAGATGAAGATGTAAATGAAAGATGGATGAACTACTTTAACAAATTTTTTAATAGGGATGACGATAAAAGCGAGGTGGGCTTGGAGGATGCTTATATGATATGAATAGAAGATTTGTGCGCAAAATCAATACAGATGAAGTCAAGGAGGCTTTAAAGAGGATGAAGACTGTAACAGCCCGTTGTACACCGGTATTGTTAACATTAATTATGATATTAAGCGCAGTTACAATCACAGCAACTCATTTACAAAAAAATGCGAATAAACTTTTTCCGATTATTACGCGCGCAATTAAAACATAAAAGCGTAATAATTAAAAGCTGTGACCGTAACTGTAAACTCTTGCGGAATACTTATTTAACTATTTTTATAGCTACCTTACTTATTATAAGACACTAAGGGGTCCCCATAAACCCACTTAGCCAATTTCACACTTTTGCGTTTTCTACCCATCCGAACATGGTTCGGTCTCTGAATTTCTGCGGACGCACAGTAAAAATTCCATCCTTCATATCTTGCTATCTTTCTTTCTTACTTAATTACCTTTCTAGAAAGCTATCACACGCTTGGTTCCGAGCTCGTTTGCTCCGGTTATCGCCGTTTGAAGTTGGACAAGCAAAATTGTCAACCAACCCCAACACAGTTCCAAATATCCCTCACTTCATGAATTACTGCGCCGAATCTACTCATCCAATTGCTCTCAAATTTTTACACCATAAACTAGACACCTCAATCTTCAATTTGATATATCATACGCTTAATTTGACAAAGAAACGAACCGGGAATAAATTTCCCAAAACGGTCCAGAACAGCCCCCAAGTGCAGGGCAGCAACATTCCATGGCCTCCACAGGGTTGCGCACAACTCTAAAAATTCTAATATTTTGACACAATGTAGGGGACATCTCAATCTTCAAAATGACGTATGGCACGTCCCTATCGGACCTCTATGGAGGGAGATATGCTCTCCCGAAGTTCACCTAAAATCTGCCAATTCTACAGAAAATTCGCCAGAGTTTCCTTTGTGTTTACAAAAACCCCCAATTTGCACTAGTAGTTATGTGACCTCAAATGTACCTAATAATCATTATAAATCATTGGGTGGCACACACAAGGACCAGCAATGCCTTGGGGCTCTTACAACCCAACACAGTTCATATTTGTTACACAATATGGCTCACTTTAAATCCTTAAATAGTTTCAATCACCAACTTCAATTTCATACATATTTTCATCATACAAGTAATCATAAACTTAAAATAGGCCTAAAGCCCTTCCATCATAGTACATCATGCATCCATTGTACAATTACAACATTTACTTTCTTGTTACGACTTACAACTCATAACTTGAATTTACATCTTACAACATACAACTTAAAATGACAATTATGACAGACTTAGGCAATATAAATATTCATGAACAAATAATGACAAATGCTTCATGATTCATCCTATGGGCCTCTTGCCCGCCACTCCTGTACCACTGCTACCTCCTGAAATAAAATCCCCAAGACGGGGTGAGATATACGAATATATCTCAGTAACCCAGAGGTTCTGGAGAAAACTCCGCCCAATGGTTCACTTCGATGCATATAAATACTGTAAAACAACATCACTTAAAACGGGATAAAGTAAGGGATTTAGAGAAAAGAGGGATTATCGGAATACAAACTACGACGGAGCGGGCTGGTAGCTACCATACCACACAACGTCCTCGGCATATAAGCCTACGGGTATCATCTAAAGTGTGTTCCATGAACCACAACCAAGGTACCCCTCCCATCCACAACACCCGAGACTTCCTAGTGTGCTCCTATCCGGATTACACACCACGACCCTAGGTCAACTGGAACTCCCTCTCGGAGACCTATCCAGTGGAAGTCCGGAACTTGCCCGAATGCTAACTATCTACTGGCCAGAGATTCGGTACATAAGTACCCTCATAAATGCTACATGCATGCCCATGCTGTTCTACACTACTCATACATATTTTCTACCATCACCCTCAACAGGTGTGGTGGAACACACAAGGGGAACAAGCCCCAGTACCAAGAGGTTACCTTAAATATTATTCCACTTAGCTCCGCAGCAGTTTATTCCTCAAACTTGGTACTCGACAGAATGCCTACACATAGGACATTCACAATCACTTAAAACTCAAACAATACATGCTAATTCACAATTATGCATGCATTGGTCCAATCACTTACCTCAATCCACTTAATCCAGGACCAAGGGCAATCCACTGATTCACTGTTCGGGATTCAAGTCGACGTACGACAACCTATGCAAACATATACAGCCATCAATATACGTCAATTTTCATCAAAACACGAAAAATACGAAATCCTCCCCATCCTCCTTGATGGTTCGGCCATAGTAGTGTTAATTTGAGATTTATTTTTCTAAATTTTCTTTCTCATTTTATTACTCATCCTTAGGTTGCCAAAAGGCTAGTTCAATCGCCGTTTTTCCATTTTACGTATTTTACGCATCGTTTTGCTAAATATTTCCCTCTAGTTCTTTTATGTCAAATGACACAACTTGTTATTTTTCATTGGTTCTTCCACTTTCCAATTACAACAAAACCCATCTAACTACCATTTAATACATTTTACATCATTTCTACAATGTCAACAACATCAAATCCTTAAAATTCCCTCAATGGCCGAATTGTTCCCTATCAATCCCAAGGGATTGCATCCAATTTTAACACTCTACACCTCATACAATTCCATTATACCCACATACAATCATACAACACCTTACCAATCTAATCCCAACACATTTTCAATTTTCAAAATCATGACACCTCAAATTTTCTGTAAGTTAAAAATCCATATTTTTCCTCAATAATTTTTATTGCATTTCTAGCTTTAATACATCATTCTAAGGCATTATCATCTAATACATATTTTCCAATTGAGTTCTCTAACATCACACATCAACCATGCAAGGTTTAGGTCTCAAAATCAAATCATCACATTCAACCAATTAAAATGCCAGAACACTCACCCAAATGATAGGTACAAGACTCCTCCTAACTATACTCCACCATTGGAGCACTTGGAAGCTCCAAGAACACAATTTTTCTCCCAAAATCGCTGCTGAAAATGGCCAAGATCTCCTCACACACACGATTTCAAGGCTCAAGAGTGGTTCCAATGGCTTTAGAAGGTGTTTTCCATCAAGTTTCAAGACAAGAATCACTAGATTTGATGCTAAAATGACTAAGTTATGATGAAATGAAAATTTGAAGTGAAATGGCTCATGGAAGGGGAAGGGCTGCGGGTTTGCAAGGAAGGAGGGAGAGAGAAGATGATGAATAGTGAGGGGTGATGATGTGGCATAAGTGGATTTGAGTGGGGTGGGTCCCACGCCACCTCACGCGATTTAAAACTAATCCGAATTTCCCTCCGATTCCACTAAACGTCCACAAATTCAAAACCTATTTAGAAATTCTAATTTTTAACATTACCCATTGTCCTTTAATTATACTTGATCAGATGAATCCGGAGTTTTCTGGTCGTTCGGAGAAAACACTGTTTTAAGCTATTGCGCGCGCCGTTGGCACGCTTCCCCAAACTGACTTAATTCCATCAAATTTTATCAGAATTCATATTTCCTAACTCAATACACCATTTATAACTCATATTTGAAACCTAGAGCTCAAAACTCAATCGACACGTTTTACGGTGCAATCGTACCGCAGTATTTTTACCCGCGAAAAACACTATCCACTGATTTTTCTGAAACTTGTCTGTCCACTCAATTTTTCGTTTTGAATCCATTTCCAGGGTTATTTTTATCATCTGAGACCTTCTACTCAATTTTTATCTTCCTAGGGTTGTGTGCATGACTAATTACCATTTTGTCATTTCTTTGTATTTTGGCCTAATCTTCATGATTTTTACTAGTTCTTCACTTAATTGCTCACTTAATATTTTAATACTTAACTTAGAATTGTGAGGTGTTATAAAAGACTAATAAAGCTTTGGGATCCAATGGCGTACCTATTGAAGTGTGGAAGGGCTTGGGGGGTGGCAATAAATTGGCTGACCAATCTTTTCAATAAGATTCTTCAAACAAATATGATGTCTGATGCTTGGAGGAAGAGTGTGCTTATGCCTATTTACAAAAAACAAGGGAGATATCCAGAATTGTTCTAACTATAAAAGCATTAAGCTTATGAGCCATACTATGAAGTTGTGGGAGAAAGTTATTGAACATCGTTTGAGGAGAAAGACCAAGGTTTCTGTAAACCAATTTGGATTTTTGCCAGGAAAAAGTACCACATAAGCTATTTTCTTGATGCATCAATTAATGGAAAGATATCGAGAAAAAAAGAAGGATTTACATATGGTGTTCATAGATCTTGAGAAAGCATACGATAGGGTCCCAAGAAAAGTTTTATGGTGGGTTCTTGAGAAGAAAAAAGTACCATCAAAGTATGTAAATGAAATCAAGGATATGTATGATGGTGCTACTACATGTGTGAAAGCTTGTAATAGAACATCAAGTTATTTTCCTATTACAGTAGGTGTACAAGAAGGTTCGGCTCTAAGTCCTAATCTCTTTGCCTTAGTGATGGATGAACTAACAAAAGACATTCAAAAGGAAGTGTGGTGGTGTATGCTTTTTGCAGATGATATTGTGCTTATTGATGAGACCAAAGACAGTGTTAATAGCAAAGTTGAATTGTGGAGAAGCACTTTGGAATCTAAAAGTTTCACGTTAAGCTGGAGCAAGACTGAGTATATGAAGTGTGAGTTTTCTTTGGTAAGATATGGAGATCAAGACCCCGTGCATCTACTTGGTCAAGAGGTACTCAAGAAAGATGATTTTAGATACCTGGGATCAATTTTGCAAAAAAATGATGAGATTGATGAGGATGTAAATCATAGAATCAGACAGGATGAATGAAATGGCAGAGTGCATCTGAGTTTTTGTGTGATCGCAAAATTCCCCTTAAACTAAAAGGGAAATTCTATAGAACAGCAGTAAGACCTGCAATGTTATTTGGAGCTGAATGTTGGCCAGCACATAGGCAACACGAGAATAAAATGGTAGTAGCAGAAATAAGGATATTAAGTGGATGTGTGGTTATACGAGGATGTATAAGATTAGAAATGAAGATATTCGACGAAAAGTAGAAGCAGTACCGATAACTGAAAAGATGAGGGAACATAGATTGAGGTAGTTTGGGCACGTAATAGATGTTCCTGTAAGAACAAAAATTTGTTACCAAGAGCGCGACACAAAGAGAGGTAGAGGTAGACCGAAACTTACTTGGGGAAAGGTAGTTAAACAAGACTTGATGAAGTGGGATATAGATTGGCGGACGGTGTGTCTTAGGACGGAATAGAGAAAAGCTATAAGCAGGGTGGAAGGTTAAACCCGTATTTACTCCTATGTTTAGATGATCCCTTTTTAGTCCTTTTCCTCTTCAATCCCCCCTCTCTTTCTTTTCCCCTTCTTGTCTTTTATCTTATTTCCCCCTTCCCCAATTTTTATTTTTATTTATTTATTTATTTTTATTTTTATTTTTTAATCTCCTCTTATTTATTATTGGGTTCATCTACCACCGACCCCAATTAGCTTGGGTTAAAGGTGCTGCTAATGTTGATGTTGATGTTGTTATTTTCTTTTTTAAAACTTCTACCTTGTTATTATCATGTAAAATTTTGCCGGCTTATGAAAATGCTATTATTCATTAATCTTTAAATTATTTTTTTGTCTTAGGTCCTGATTATATTAAAATAATGTTTTCGATGAATTAAATCTAGTGCATGTTTCCATTCGTTATCATTTAAAGGTCTGTCTACTAGCTTATTTTGAACCAAGCCTGATATCCGGATTCTCATTATTGATTCTATGTAAAAAATTTATGCTCAGAATTCTTTATATAAAACAGAATAATCTTACTCAGCTTTCATTTTATGTGACTGGACATAGAATTTGTAAAGATATTAGGCAGTTGTTCAGTGTTTGAAAAAATAATTAATACAAAATGAGATATGAATAAAAAGGGAAAAATGCATAAAGGCTTCCCATGATTGGAAAATCAAAAAGTAAAAATCTTATCACTGGGTCAAGCTAGCCCTCACAAAATGCGATAAGAACAAAGTATCAATTAATCAAAGGCCTGACTGCTTTCTCAATCTCTCCCTTCCTTTTTAACCTTCTTGAGCTGTTTGTAGGAGGTACATTTCAAGAATTGTCATCAATTCATTGTTAGATTGTGCAAAATTGAATTCCATTTAGTGTATCAGAATTATTTGAATTTCATAATTTCATTTGATATTGACATTGTGATTTTGTTAGAAATTCGAGCAGTCATGTACAATTTCGTAGACCATTTTTTTTCTTAAAAACAATCATACTGTTGTTGTGTGTATTTTAACTGTTTGCTTTTATTTTATATCTTTTCAATCATTAAAGAGAAACAAGTTAACATTTTTCTGAGACAGATGTAAGATGTTTTTAGTGGTTTGTAATGAATTCACATTTTTGCTTATGGTTTCAGCTTTAAAATATTCAACCGCTGTGCCAGTGATTTTTCTTTCTGCCTCGAAATATCATGTCTTCCCTGAAAGATGGACAAACTTATATAGGCCTCTCTGGCTTATGTCAAGTGTTGTGAACTCATCATACTCTTTCTACTGGGATGTAACTCGAGATTGGGATTTGAGGTACCTAAAATGCTTGTCCTACCATGCACCTTCCATAATATCTTTGGAAACTTAACTTCATTCTAACATCAGAAATATAGATCCTTTGTTCAGAGAAACTATTTTTCACCTTGGCTTAAAGTGCTTTTATTTGCTTAAAGTGCTTTTATCTTGTGCCACAGCAGGGCCAAACAGGCATAAGCTACTGGATTAGGTCCGAATTCCTGTTGGTATCTAGTGTAACATGCTTGGGGTTTGATGTCATGTGGTAATAACATTTTTAATTTTTCTGTGCACGCGAGGTTTTTTATTGCAACTTCTGCTTCTGTAAAGACACGTATATAGCTTTTTTGTGTTTGTATTGTAATTTTACATGAATCAGAGTCTTGATCACATGATTTGACGTGCCCAATTGTTTATGTTGGATAAGGTATTGGGCAAGCTGAGGGGTTAAAATGTTAAAACTCATAATAACATATTTGGTATTGGTTAAATTGATGGAGCCATTTTACATCTGTTGCAGTCTTTCCATTGAGATAGATACTACATTTATTGTGTTAGTTCTGAATAGTGTCTTGTGATACACTCTAATAAACATTCCTTTCTCTCTTTGCCAGTGGCTTCACTCGAATATTCAAGTTTAACAAGCCACATTTGCTGTCACATCTGTTATATCGAAGGATATGGGTAAGGATTGTTACATGCAAGTAGCTTGAATTCTTCTTTTCTTTCTCCCAAGAAAAAAGTTTATAAGATATTGATTTTTCAAGATGAAAGAGTTCTCACCTTGTACCTCCAACACCTTTACGAAGTTATCAAGTATTCCTAGCACAGTTCTTTGCATGTAAACATGTTAGAGAATTTATTACATTATTGTAAACATATAGTCTTATTAATATATGATTTTAACTGGTTTGATGAATATTTAAGAGCCCACTTCAGAAAAGAATGAAAATAACAGTAGTGATATATACACCTGAGGTTGCAGGTTTACTTTTGGGTGATTGGAAGCAATCTAGTTTTGCGTTGTACATGGACATACAAGCTCTCTGCACATCTTCGCCATAATCACATCACAGTGTTCACAATTGCTTCCTTGGAGATCTTTCGCCGCTTTCAGTGGATCTTTTTCCGTGTAGAAAATGAGTGGAACAAGATGAATTCCAAATCACCCATACAACTCTCACTTGATAGCATGCCAAACGAGGGAGAGAAATTACTTCCTTCCAACAACCACAGTGTATAGGCGACAGAATAGTACTATACCTTCGTAACATTGTTCCTTTGAGGTTTATTTTAAGCGATTAATGTTTCTCAGGTCGTAGGAGATAATTTTATCTCCTACACATATATAAAAGTGTGTAAACCCAGTGTGGGGCATGTGAATAGAAAAGAAAAAGAAAAAAAATATGGGCCATATATTTTTATGTATGTGTAGGAGATAAAATTATCTCCTATTACATGATAAACACTAATTCCTTATTTTAAATGTTTTGTGATAGGGGTTCACATTCCATTTTTGTCATCTCAACGTCTTTCACCCCCCCCCCCCCCCCCCCCCCCCCCCCCCCCCCCTTCTCTCTTATAAAATGTCATTCTTTATTGACATAAAGATTAGTTTATTCAAATTATTACAGTGGTCATTTTGTGTATCTAGCAGCTCCACAATTTAATCATCTTGTATCCTTGGCAAGCCTTCTGATTGATAACATAGTTTATAAATGAAACCTACTGTATCACGAGTGTTTATGTATCCTTGCCGTGTCGTTTTCAGATTACGGTCTTTCAAAACTGCCACAACATCACCGAAAGTTAGCTGTGTGCAACACTTCATTTACCAACTCAACCAACCATTTACCAAATCTACCATCCAAGACTAGCAAAATATTTTGCTAAAGACTACCAAAATATTTTGCTAAAGACTACCAAAATATGATTCTGCTGTTGCTATCATAATAAATAAATTGAACTAATGCTTTTCTGTAATTGATTAAGCTGCTGCTTCTAACTTTTATGCGATTGATAAGGCCCAGGAAGTGCCTAGCATTTATATTACACGAAGCTGGACCTCCTTTTTGGTTGTACTCTCATATCAACGAAGTTGACGTTGCCAAGCTGTAATGGTTTTCTCCCAAGAAGACAAACCACATTCAAGTGAGACCCTTGTTCAAGAATTTTATTGACTCCTAATTTCACAGCATGTTTTATGAAGGGAGAAATTTTTGCGTAGTGCACCTAATTAGGAATGTTATACTTAAAAAAATTATTGAAACATCATTAATTAATATTTAGTTGTAGTTAATTATCATAATTAATAGTATGCACATATGACACATCGGGTTTGTGCTAGAATTTCTCCTTAAAAGGATGCTAAACTTCACATCGAAGCCATCTATAACTTGTAACTTTATAAATTCTAAATAAACTTAATGTACACACTTAGGTTCGGTCTTCCTCTAAGCCTCTCAAACTGCAACCAAAGAGCTACTGCAATGTCTCCCTTGGGTGAAACCACATTCTGATTGTCCCCTATTTTTGCTTTCTTTCATTTTTTTTTATTTTTTTTTTGGGGTACATTCTTCTTTCATTTTCTTAATTGCAGACATTATAACAACGTTGTATTATATGCTCGCATAGGAGGAGTGAGCAATGCTGAATTGAACAGGCTTGAGTTAGGTTGCTCTTTCTGTTGAACTTTGGATAAGTGGCAATGTTGGAGGTATTTTTCCTCTTTAATTAAAGGGTGGCTACACATGGCTTAAGTCAACTTTGGTCAAAAGTCTTATACCTAATTTGTTCCCTAAACATCTAGACTTGGAAAATCTGTCCCAAAGTTCATTTATAAATAGAGAAGGAAGAAAAGCCTTGAATAATCAAGCAAGTATTTCAACGAGTTCCTCCTAGAGATAGAAATAGAATTCCACTACAAATGTGAGAGAAATCCTCCAAATGAGAGATAAAATTGTTGTCAACCATCCTTAGTGAATGAAGTATTTGTGTGCAAATCTCTAGCCTTGCACTAGAGAGATCATCTTTGTAATCATATTCTCATAGTAGAAGTTTTTGTGGACCTATTGGTCTCGTGGTTTTTACTACTCACATTGAGGAGGAGGTTTTCACATTTAAATTTTCTTTATGCTCTTTGTGTGTCTTTGTTGTACTTCTTTGTTTTTCTAATCTTGGGATAGGTTTACTTCGCTTCCGCAAATAGGAGTTGCTTCAAGCCAAGCTCCTTAACCCGACAATGGTATTAGAGCTCTTAGATCAAGGGCTCTGTGAGGCTCTTGGGATGGTGACATGTTCGAACTCAACTTAGAGAATTACACCTACTAGAAATCGATGATTGGGGATGTAACGTCTGACCACTAGAAAGATCAATGATTGTTCCCACACACTAACACAAGACTTTTCAGCATGCTTTATCCTCTCTCACACACTTCCCGATAAACTTATCAGGAGGTTACCGATCCCAGAATTGCTCAAAGTCAAGCACGTTTAACTACGGAGTTCTTAAATTATGGACTACCGAAAAGTATATATATATATATATATATATATATATATATTGTTAGTATAGGTAGTACCGATTAATTCTTTTAAGCTATCATCAATTGTACAGTCCTATACCTGCACAGCCTTTGGATCTCTCTCGTTCGGGTGTTGATTCGATTAATTCATGTATCTCTCCTGCTAGGAGCACTCCTTGTCCGTGCCTTTTTTTTTGCACTAACGATCACTCCCCGCCCTCGTCAGCTCCCGATATGTTATAGGGGATCAACTCCATTGTAAAGATTTGTATGATTCGGCCTTAAGCAGAAAGAAGCCGAAAGGAAAAAGCAACAAAGAGTGGGAGCTCTTAAATCTCAAGGCAGTAGCAATGATCCAGAAGTACATTGACAAGAGTTTGTTCAAGCATGTGGAGACTACATGGTGTTCTAGAAAGCATCATTAGTGATCAGGACCCTAAATTCACTTCTCGATTTTGGCGAGTGTTACAATAAGAATTTGGTGCGCAACTGAGACTGAGTACAGCTTATCATCCCCAGAATGATGGTCAGACCGAGAGGACCATTCAGACTCTGGAGGACATGTTGAGAGCAGGGGACTGCTTGGGATAAGTATCTGCCTCTTGTGAAATTTTCCTATAATAATAGTTATCATGCTAGTTTGGGCATGGCTCCCTATGAGGCTTTGTGTAGCCGTATGTAACACCCCGTTCTAGAACCGGTTTGTTAACATTGACTTATGATATTAAGCGCAGTTACAATCACATTGGTGCAATTAAAATCCGGTTAAATTTCTCTTTTAAAGCAAGCCGAATTAAAATTACCCAATTGCGTGACCATAACCATAGTGCATTGCGGAATAACATACTTAAGGCTTAATACCATACTTTCATTTCATCTATTACGGTCTCCATTTGCCCATAATATTATAGGATTTTTCATTACTTACGCGTGGGTTCAAACCGCGCTCAAATCGGAGCACCGTAGCCCAAGTTATGAGGTTTTTACGAAATGGAATGCTGAATTTCCCAGGACCCCCACGCTTCAAGCGTGGATCCCACGCTTCGAGCGTGGACAGTCAGAAGGTGGGCGCTCCAAGCGTGGATCCCACGCTCCAAGCGTGGACATTCGGGAGCAAGCACCCAAAACAGGGCAGTTTGACCTACCTGTGGTGTTTTAACCATAACTTGAGTTATACTTATCCAAATTACACAATCTTGGTCTCTATGGAAAGCTAAGAAACATATCTACAACTTCCATCAAGGCACAAGGATCCAATTCTATCGTATAGGATACGAAAATTGGACAACAAGACAGGGTATCTTTGTTTTGGATTGGTTTTCCAACCTAAAGGTCTTCTTTCACCTAATTTACATCATATAATCCTTCCAATACATGAATTCTAGTCTCTCTAGATACTCATACACTAAGAGAAGCATGCATATCATTTCATCATATATGCAAATATCTAATAATTACATCATGATTACAAGTTTCAATTACAAATCATGGGACTTAGCTACAAAACACTATGATCAACTCCTTGGCTCCCATCAACAAAAGAGATACCAAAGGGGATGAGCATAGGCTAAGTCCAACCAATTAAACATAGCATGCATATAACAAATGACTTTCATTTACAATCTTGTACATATGAACTACAAAATAGCATGCTTAACCAAATGACCCTAAGTCTTCCTATGTCCATTTACTTCAAGTGTGGCCACTTGCCATCAGAGGCTCCTGCAGCATCCTTTCCTGAAAGGGGGTCCCCAACCACACGGGGTGAGATATACGAATATATCCAGTAAAACAGGGGTCCTTGGAGCATCTCTCCACCCCATAGTTCAATAACAGTGTAATAGCAATGACAATAATAATGCAGCAAATACATATTCATGCAAGTGTACAAAACATCTCCAGGAGAAATCCCTCGAGCTCTCGAGCTGTCCTAAGGATACTCAGATGCAAATAGTCCTACTGGCCAGCTAAACTACCAAGTATGATTTACGCATCGTCATGCAACATACCAACATAGGGAAATACCATCCTATGTCACACCAAAGCATGCAAATACGTATAACAAAGCATTACAATATTTCATTGCATTTATATACAACCACACACCATTACCCGTTCAGGGCTTGGTGGAACAATAAAGGGAATTACACCCAAGGTCCGAAGGCTTACCTCAAAGCTTCCAACTAAACCTTTGTTCTTCACCAATCTTCACAACACAACATTAACTTCAAGGAGCTAACCGAGCTCCATAGCTTGCTCCAACGGTTGGTTATTCACGGTTGGTCCAAATGCCTCAATCCTAAGCATCACATGGACAATATCAACAATCAACCCAAACCAAACCATTGATTACACCAACAAGCCAAACCATAGTCAAATGCATAATTTTGTACTTTTCCAAACAAAATCATATGACTATATAAACTTATTTTCACCGATTAAATGTCATTCCTAGCATTTTTCTCAACATACTCAAGGCCTCAATCTTCC